>JBBPOM010000557.1:0-22872 GCA_038091455.1 Leccinum uliginosum | reverse complement strand
AAAGGGGAAGTCCGTTGAAGAGACTCCGCAGCAACAACAAAAAGGGATGACTCGGAGACCCAGTCACGAGAGTCTGTTGCGGATTGACAGTGTCGGGTGAGGAACCGCCAGGATTCGAATGAGCTCCTATGGTATTACATCAGGAAATTGAGGAGGTAATGATATGACCAGCTCAATGTGCCAAACAGTTGTAATTCAGATGGCCATTGAAATAAATATCTAACCTCTGATCTGGATATTACATAGAGTTCAGAGATTGTCAGTACTTGCCAATTGTGCCACTCAAATTGTAATTGTTTTCTCATTGTGATTGGTATCTGAGATAAGTGTATTATCTTGGGCAGACATGGTGAACACTTATAAGTTATTGTCATCCATTTGCCTAGATACAGAAAACTGTCTTTGTATGCTCATTCTGCTATGCCATTGTCAGCACTTGTAGTTTCACTTGCATGATTACAGAAAACTGTCTTTGTATGCTCATCCTACTATTCCATTGTCAATACTTGCAATCCCACATGCATGATTATAGAAAACTGTCTTTGTATGCTCATCCTGCTATGCCATTGTCAGCACTTGTAGTTTCACTTGCATGATTACAGAAAACTGTCTTTGTATGCTCATCCTAATATTCCATTGTCAGCACTTGTAGTTTTACTTGCATCATTACAGAAAACTGTCTTTGTATGCTCATCCTACTATTTCATTGTCAGCACTTGTAGTTTTACTTGCATGATTACAAAAAACTGTCTTTGTATGTTCATCCTACTATTCCATTGTCAATACTTGCAATCCGACATGCATGATTACAGAAAACTGTCTTTGTGTGCTCGTACTGCTATTCCATTGTCAATACTTGCAATGTTACTTGCATGATTATAGAAAACTGTCTTTTTATGTTCATCCTGCTATTCCATTGTCAATACTTGCAATCTCACTTGCATGGTTATAGAAAACTGTCTTTTTATGCTCATCCTGCTATTCCATTAGGAATTAATGAGGTGATGATATGACTAGTTAAATATACTAAACAGTTGTAATTCAGATGATCACAGATCATAAGTATCTCATCTTTGAGCATCCTTGATAATCAGATCTGAATAACATTGTATTGCATATTGACCCAAGATTATTAAATAATAAGACCCAATTTTGCCACTTAAATTATAATTGTTTCTCACACTGATGACATCTGGGATAAGCTTATTATTGGCTGACATTGCAATTGCTTATCAACTGTTGTCATCT
Source organism: Leccinum uliginosum (assembly GCA_038091455.1). Classification (NCBI taxonomy): domain Eukaryota; kingdom Fungi; phylum Basidiomycota; class Agaricomycetes; order Boletales; family Boletaceae; genus Leccinum; species Leccinum uliginosum. Next base: position 21,624 of record JBBPOM010000557.1, on the reverse strand, counting down.
CACCTGCACAATTACAGGAAATTGTCCATTTCCACCTATCCTGCTGAAAAATAGAAACCCGAAAGTTCACTGGCAGCAAGGTGATCATTCAAAAATTCAAGTTATATAATGTAGTAATTGAAGCTACAGAAAACAGAAAACCTACTCCTAGTTCTGGCACAAAGAGGGAGTGAGTCTCGAGTGATAGAAAAGGGAGTGTCGCCATGTGGGCGGGGTATCAATGAGGCAATTGGACCTGTTGAGAAGGCCATGAGCACGGTCATTGAATGCACCATTGTCAACGAACTCAAAACAACTTGAAGGTCGCCAGTCAAATCTAGATTGCCTCTCAACATCGGCAATTGTGGTTGCGGGTAGTGTCAAATATTGGGGTAGGTCATACATAGTACAGTTGCTAATTGTTGATTCCGAGAGCAAGGAATATGTCTGGCAGGGGACATACCTAGGGCATTTGGTCGATGCAGAAGATGCACTGATTTCCTGCAGGACGCCCATTTAAAGCGCGAAGCACAAGCACAGTGGATACAAACCAAAAAAAAGGAGAGCAATGAGAAAAGGAATCACAGCTTTGACAGACCGTCCTGCCACAACACCCACCTTAGGCTGTCCATAAAAGAAACCGTGACACGATCACCCGACAAAGCACAAACTTGAAACAGAACCGAATAATTAATCTTGTGCACCGAAAAAAAAAAAATAGAAGGAAAAACAGGACACAACACAGCTTCTTCTTTGCAATGTTAGGTCATGATCGTCAAGACTGGCAACATGCTTTTGATATGTCTTCAACGCGGTGCCGCTGTCTTCTGCGAGCTTTCTCGCGCGTGCGCGTTCTCCTTGAGCAGATCATACGCTTGCGCAGATCGAATCAGCCCTTCGATCAGTGCGCGGTCGTCGATAACCAACGCTTGAACCCGCACGACGAACGCTTCAAGCGAGAACAAACCACCGATCGCTAACTGCAGTGATTTCGCATCGTAGAGCTCCTTGAGGGCGCGGATGTCTATGTCCGACAGTGAGCCTGAGGGAAGACCTGATTTGGAATGAACATCATGCCGTGGAAGCCATCCGAAGGTGGTGCGGCGTTTGGAGCCATTGCCGAATGCAATCCAGCCCTCAGGGGCGGGAAGAACGGCCCACACGACACGAGCTGTAGGAGGGCAACGACGTCAGCAACATCTACTTCACATCCGATCGGTGGACAGGTGTGGACCAATGGCGCAGTCAATCCCTGAATATAATCTCAGTGCTAGGTTTGATTGTGAGTGGATTAGAGAGAACTACCTTCATGCGCGTTGTCCAGGGCGAGAGGTTCCTGATGTACCTCGTAGTACCATTCTCCCGTTGATGCCTCGAGCTCTGCTTAGAACTGCTGTCGGGAATCGCCATCATCTTTGATAATCACAGAGTGTTCTCGATGCGAGTTCCAACTGATGCCGCTGAGCAGACCCTGCAACAATATATTCCTAGACATGTGATCAACATGGTGGAGCTGCCTCGGCGTACGATGAGCGTCAAGTGCGCCGTTCAATTCAGCGCGCACCTTACCACGCCTGTATACTCCACCTGGAGGGCCGAAAGTGCTTCACTGTTTTTCTGCACACCTGCAACTGCTTTGTCCTGAATCAAAGTCAGCAACCTCTCCATTGCCGCGGCCTCGCCGCTCTTCTTTTCCAATACCTCCAGACGTCTTTCCAGCTTCTCCACGTCTTGCTCTCGCGCAGCCAGCTTCTGTCTGTTCTCGTCGCAACATTCTTCAAACCGCGGTGGCTCGCGCTCCAAGGCAACGACTGTCTTCTCGGTATTCCGGACTCTGAAGTTCCATACTTATCGCCTCTCCACCTGTTCCTTCCAAGACGAAGGTAGGATAGCTCGTGTACCATTTCTGCGTTCTTCCTGGTCTCCGCGTTGAGACTCGATGGCGGCACGCAAGCTTGCCTCAAGAGTACCAACGTCCGAGGGTGTATTGGGTATCTGTGCATATACATGACCGGTGAATAAATGAACACCGTCAAACTTTGATGAGATGGACATAGCAGTATTTGGGTCAGGTACACCGTTCAAGTTCAAAGACGTAGGGACCCTCTTTTTCATCTTGTGCACAGAATATCCGAGCACGTCGGCACAGTGTTCGAGTAGCCTTCGATGCTCGATGCACGTCGCTCGTCCATTCTGACACGCGCTATAGCTCTCTTTGTGTCGTCGTGATCTTGCGTTCGGACGCCTCGAACCCTTCTGCCATTTCGATACTTTTTTGTGTGCTGCTATGTGGACCGCTCTGCGCGCCATGCAAGCCGCGATCGACGCGCCCAAGCGCAAGCAGCTCCGCGAGGAGCTTCGTATACTGCGACACGTCGCGGCCGCGCGAGACGACGCGGCTGTGTCCGCTGCCCTCGAGTCACTCGAACGGTCGGAAGTTCCGGACGTGGGCGTGGAGCCGCTGGCGGACCTGACGACGTGGTTCACGACGTCGATCGCGCCGCGGGTATCGAGTGTGGCGCTCGTGCCGGACGAGAACGCGGGGGTACTGTCGTACTTGGTGTCGCATCTGATGTCGTCGCTGCACTTCCAGCGGCGTGGGCTCACATGAGGAGGGATCACTATCGAGCGGGAACCTGCTTGATCGCACCTACTTTTCTTAGCTCCTCCACTTTCTCGGCGCTGACTTGGAATACTTCGCATTCGCGACCGTTGACGACGACTTTCCTGATAAACAAGCTCCTTGAGGGAAAGTTCGTTGCGCGTGTTGATAGAGGTCCGTTTCCACCCTACACTATTGAAGCTCAGCGTCGAAGGCCTCGCGAATGTTGGTGGTTCGGGGGCTATACATATTCACGGAATGACAATGGTCTTTGTCGCTGATAGGCTAAGTATCAACGAGAGTGATGAGTAACTTGAACATACACGCACGTCCACTCATTCTTGATCAAAGTTTTTGAGTAATAGCCATCACAAACTCGGACGGCCAGAGTGATATCAAAGTGGGGAAGGAGCATAAATTTGGACGAATGCTGGTGGTCAAAAACTTGGCCACAACTACTTCAGTGCTGTTTCCGGTTTGTGGACGTGGAAGGAGTTCGACATCGGAGACAGACATCGGAGTTGATCCATTCTGGGGCGGTACTGCGTTTACCGTGGCTGAATTGGCAAGTGCGAGATCCTTCGGAGGAAATTCGTATCCTGGGTGCTGAGTACACATGATTGACGAAGAAAAGCTGGGAGCATACCTTGAATGTCTTGTAGACTTGGCTCACATAACTCAACAAAGGTTATCGTTGAATGCGAGAGCTCAGCTCTGGATATACTTGGGGGTATCTCAACCTTGCAGTGAGGTTCGGAACGGGGATCTCGAGGATGTAAAAGAGATTCTCGATGAACTCCCTGAAGGTTACTTCAACCAAGAAGTGATTGCCTCCGTTCCGGATGCACATAACTGAGCCAGGGTGCAGAAGAGGGGCGCGGGTGTCAATGGACCAGAGAGGGCAATTTTTTTACGCCAGGGGTAAGGATTTGTATGTTCATGTTCTTCGGTTGTACTCGAGACCACTGGCAGGTAAAGAATCACGTAAAATCTCCGACGAACGAGGCGAGTGCAGATGCAGATGTAAGTAACGAAGAGCAATATCGCCTCGTATGAGTTCAAGGTATGCATTTCATGGTTCACTTGGGTGACTCTCAGGGCTGTGTAGGATTTTAATGGGCGAGTGACTTGCCCGACGCGCGTCGAGCTCAGGGCGGTTGGGTACCTGGCCAAGCCAAAGGGCGAGTTCGTCACGTTGTTCAACGCGATGGATCCTCTTGAGAGCAACGAGGAGCAACTATGTCACTTGCCGTCCACGTATGAGTATGGTAGGTTTGAGGTTCAGAAACGGGAGGACGGGAGGACGGGAGGCGGAGCATGACGCGGTCTGGATGCCATTTCTGGTTTTTGAATTTCGAGACGAGAAAGGATCGATTTCATCTAGGTGTTGGTCCTTTCGGGGAGTCATGCTTAACGTTGCCGACGAGGCGGATTGGCCAAATGGATTGTACGGATAGTATACGTTTCCTCTAACCGAAGGAAAACTGGCGGCATACTTGTAGGTGGTAAAGACGGTGCATTCAGTTTATTGTTGGAGTCTAACGCACATTCCATTGCAGTTGTTGGGACGCTGGACGCGCCGGACTGGGCGTCATTTGTATCGGAGAATCATTCCAATGGAGAGCAATGGGGGATCCATACGACGAAGCAAGTGGTCAAGCTTAAGGGTGAGTGTGTAGTTGGACAGGTGCAGGACGTGGGCCTGGGAAAATGTTTTGTTGAGCGCGGTGGCGGTAACTTAGCCTAGGTTCTGACGACAATGACACTGTGGGATACGGTTATTTTGGCCGCGCTGCGATTTGAGCGGGGGATGCAGACGCCGACGGTAACGTAGAGCTGGCTCTAATGTCTACGCGGGGATTGAACAATCTCATCACATATTTCGAGACTGAGGGGGACGTTCAACACTGGCTGGCTTGGTTTGCATACTACGCGAGAACACTGGCAGCATCGTCTCTCCGTCTTGCTTTGTCACTGATCAACGGGTTGATGAGTCGGTGAGATTGATGCTCCGTCACGCGTCACCTGTCATTGCGCTCCAAACTGTCTAGATCTGAACGGGCATTGCGGGGGCGAAAGACGAGCGCAGCCGCAGCGGCTGGGTTCCACAACGTAAAATGTAGTCTTGATCTGCTTGCAAACCCGGCAAACGATGGTGCTGGCGAACTTGCCGCCAAAGAGCGCATCGACAAATGACAAGAACTCGTCACCGGGGCGTCTGATGGCGAGGACGGGATGTCTGCGAGTACTTGCTCGACCCCGGAGGTTTTGTATGGTTTCCGACGTTCCTGAGAAGAAGAGACGAAAGGAAGGGTGTGTGGCAGTGGTTGACGAGTTAATAGCATCATCGGAGCGTAATCTGCACCCCGTCGATCTGCATAGATGACGAAAGGGAAGAAACGACACTTGTGAAGACGGATGGAATTCGACCAAAAGTGCCAGTGGGATCGCTTGCGGGGGTAATAACGATTGCCAGACACCTTGTCTGCGGCAAGTCCTGCTGAAGTACATATATCTGGTTTCAGGTGGTGAGGTACTGGAACCAGGTTGTTATGGAATGTACCATGCTCATATAGTTATACGCAAACTTCGTACGCAGCTGATCGGCGAGCGTGACTAGGTGTCAAACGAGGAGCCCCAATCACATGGTCGACGGGCAGGTTCAGCTGGAAGTGTCACAAGTACAGATCCACTCTAGTTCGTGTTGCGGAAGAGAAACATCTTTGGTTATCAATTGGGGGGAACCAGAATGGTCTGCTTTCTGTACAACTGCAATGAACCGATAGAGAGCTTCGACGGCATCATGCTCATACAATCGCCTCCCTGTAACTGGATCCTCGATGCAAGACCTCAAGTTCAAGTCAGCGTCGTCGCCAAATGGGGAGGGGAAATGATTTCCCGTGAGCGGTGACGGCGGAATGGCAGCCCCTCCTTTATGGATGGCCACGGAAATCCATCTTTCATCGAACGCTTCTTCAGCAAACTGAGTCAGTGTTTGACGGTGCACATCATTACCATTCTCCACCATATGGACAAGGCGGCCAGAGGCCAAACGTGCTTGAGCGCATGCATATATGAAAATGATAGCTGGCTCTCGAATACCTCATATCTATAACAGGATCAGATACATGCTACTCTATGAGATATTTGAGACGACAGCCAACCTTATAACAACTACAGCGGGAGGGACATCAAGATCCTCCAGCATATTTGTCAAGACTAAAAGGTTATACTTCCCACTTTCGAAGTTCCGTTGTATATCAGCCTGTACAACAATTTGAGTGATCTGAACCACCATGGAGGGATAATATATACCTGATAATGAGCATCAATCACGGCGAGGTCGCTGGTCACTGCGAACGTGCGCTGGAATTCCAAGCCATCAGTATCAGCCATAATGGTTGCAACACAGTATTGCCGTACTACGCAAGATAAGCGTAAGCATCGTGGCGGAGGAATTACTCACCTAGGATAATACCACGGAACTCATCCCCTAATGGTCTATATGCTCCCAAAACCTGGATCAGCCGGGAGCACTTTGGGGTAACGTTGAAACCTCGTGAGGAGGGATTCACATTCGGCATTGAAAAACCCCAATTTTCGATGCGATTCCGGACCTCGCTTGCTGCCTTCGTGCAGGGTCGTTGTTATCGTATTCAGGAATTCCGATCTCCCTTTATGTTAGACGCCAGACAAGTTCACTGGCGCAAAAACCCATTTCTTGTAATACGGACCGTGCATCTACGAACAAGGACGGGTATGCATTCCCTTCGGGATCCAGTTCAAAGATACCCTGTGTGAACTTGCTTTGCGATCTCGCATGAAAAGGTTCATATTGGATGACATGTTCCAAGGGCAAGGTCGCTGTGGAACCAAGTAAGCTGTCTCGGCAAAGAGCAAACATTCCAACGCCTCGATGTCGCTACCAGTCATCGGTGAACTGAATGCAAGGATTCTGGGCTTCGCGAATATGCTCGAACTCCATCGGCAAACCCAACCCAGGACATCCGTCAACGGTGAACCCTCTCGCAAAGTCGAATGAGCATTGGTCACGACAAGTGCGAAAAAGTGAGAAATCGTACGAGTTCCTCCAGCGATATGACCGAGCAATGCCTGTGGATAGGAAGTGAATATAATGACTAGGACAGGAGCGAGATTACTTGCATCCACAGAGCACACGACAACCTGATTCGAGGATGAATCTGTGATTATGACACGCAACGACTCTCAAGCGCGATTTGATGACCAATTTTGATACTAAGCTATCAATGTGAACATCGTTTCTAGAGTCATGTTAGGAACATGGCCAGAGATAATTTTGAGAAAACAACCGACGGGATCACCATAACGGAAACTTAGAAGAATCTCGACTAGAGAGGTTCTCGGCAGTCCATATTAAAAATGTGGAACATAAGTCGGTGACATCTACACGATGTCAGTAACTTGCAAGAAAAATAAAGGGATATTTTGCCATCCGAACTACTGCATATGGCGATCGCTGAATAGTAAACATCAGCTACCGGGAGCTCTTAAGTTCCCCGCGGCACTTACTATTCCGAGTCTTTGCTAACTCGAGTAACTCAGCTGCGGATGCAGAGGTAAATGCGCCAGACAAAAATGGTTAGCTTGCACTGGATGTGGAGCAGAAGTTTTTGTTTTCTTCGAAGGCCGAGTAGAGTTCGTGTTGCTCGACTGTCTTGTGCGCTCTGGCCCGGGAGACACCGTTGTCGAATCAACCCCGGTGAGAGGGTGACAGGAAATAACTCGGAAGAAATGGGATCGTCTGAACCAACTTTATTGGATAAGATTGAAGAGAACTATCCTGTTTGGTAGCGGCAATCGTTGCTTGATGGCCTATGAGGTCCACCGTGACGTCAGTAGGAAAGCAGTGTATGAACCGATCGTAGCTCACATCGCTCTCCTCCATGCGAACCGCCGGTAACACGAATACCGTTGATAACTTGCAAAGTTCTTTTACGGTGTTGCTTTTTCCCCCGCGCACTGCCGGCAGGGACTCAATTTGATTACAAGAGCAGTAGCTTCGTTAAGAAGGCCTTGAAAGGTATCCGAACGAGGAGATAGGATCAAGTAATCAGATTCTGCGATATTATTGACAATTTTCCCTTTGTTTCTCTATTGAAACGAAATCGTCAGTATTGAGCTGTCAAAGAAAAACGTCAAGCACACAACCTTGATGCTTGCGACCACCGCGTGCCGACCATGAAGATCCACCTGTACAAAGAACCGAAGTGGCTGCCCAGGCTCACACAAAAAGATCCCTCCATGCTTTTTATGGGCGACTACGTTGAGTGGTCGTTCAGGTAGAGAATTAGGAGTGTTTGACGGATACGAGCTTTCGGAAATGGCGATAGATTCATCGACTTCGGAATGCTCGGAGGAGTAAGGTGAGGTTGCTCGCTCTTTGCCTTTACGCGGCCGCTTCGGTGGGTTAGCGGGCTTAACGGTAGAAGGACGCTTGCGGGATGTTGATGTCGACATCTCGTCTGAGGGGCGACGAGTAGTTTTGACGCGAGATTTTCGTGTCGCGGAGAGACCCTCAGACATTTTTCTGCTAGAGTCATGTTTCCAGGAAGAGGAAGTTGCATCGCTGAGGTAGTCCTGAGAGCTGGGCACAGACATGTCGACTCCCGGAAAATCAAAATTCCTGGATAATTGAAAGGCAGAAGCTGAAGGTGCAGGTGCAGGTCCGGGTGTAGCTGGTGGTTGCACGGGGAATGAAGAGGCATTGAAATTAGTTGGTAGTTGCGAAAATTGCGATGGTGGTAACTGGTTTTGGCCAAACCAACTAGACTGATCCATGTGACGGACGACCTCCATTATAGTCATAATCGTAGCAAAATTCGGATTCTGGAGGTTTGCGGCACTGATGACATCCATGTTGGGTGCCGGCTGCGTCACCGGGGGCTGAGAAGAAGGCAACTGAGAATGAGGTAAGCTGGAGACGTGGGTTATCTGTGGTTGAGAAAGAGGAAAACCAGCGGGTGGAAATGGTTGGGTTGGGATCCTTTGGGATTGAGAAGAGGTATATGGGTGTTGTGGAGTGAATGGCGGGAACACGTGTGTATTATGAGACTGGAGGGGTTGCACAGACATGGTTGATTGCAAGTAGGGTAACGATTGTGTAGCGAGTGGGAGTGCAGGACTTTGTTGTGGACGTATGTCGTTGTGCTGGTTCATCGGTATCCTCGTTTGATCTGAAGGGGTTGGATTAACTACGGCTGGTTGTGCTATTGGAAGCCCCGGTGGCAACTGTTCTGTGACATTCGGCATAGATGGACTGGGCCTGGACGCCAACCGGGTGACGTCCAAGGGTTGGGTGGTGATCTCGGACCGTTGAGACGTGGGGTCCACTGGAGTCACCCTTGGCGTCGGCAACGGACTTCTTGTAACGTGGATCAGCAGAGGATGTTGTGAAAAATGCAATGACTGACTTTGTCACCAGTGCTTCTACTTCTTCAAGTTCATCCTCGTCCACTACAACGCCATCAATAGTGACGGGCTTCCCGTCGTCCACTGTCATGGTGCCTCCCCAATTGTCGGCCTCGAGCAAAGGTCTACCGACGTTTGCGGATGCCCGGACCCAAGTGTGCTCAAGCACCACTTTACTGTCATCATGACCCCACGTGCGGATGAGGCGTTTGCCACTTTCTGTTGTAGAGTCGACTAGGATTATAGTAGCCTCCTTGGCATTGCTGACGACGAGTGCACCGGAACTCTAGACAAAGACAATGAAACCGGGGAGCGAGCAATTTAAGGCGAGCTTGACCTACCTTCAAAGTTCTCACCAGTTTCGGTCGACCTTCGAGCTCGACAGCCTGCAGGTTTATCTTCAATGGCTTTCCCTCGGCATTGACGAGAATGTTCTGCTGGTAAGTGCTGGGTTGTGATGAGAAGGGTTCCGAGAGCTCCATGTTGGGTTCGGTCGCATTACGAGGTGGCTAAGATCGACAGCTCCCCTTTTTGCAGGTGACTTGGTCTTACGGCCGGTTCCTCGGTTGTTGCCGAACCCAACTCGTACTACTCGCAGATCGCACACACATCCATAATTCATACATTTTATTGCATGGACACTATCATCATGACATAAAATGGAGACAAAAGTGCAACATGATGAGACACAAGAGGAGTACAATCGGAATTTACCGGTAACTTTGAGAATGGTTGAGTAAACGAGCTGGAGAAACCACACGTGGATATGGACACACCTCTTCTGCCTGCGAGCACGGGCACCAGGACCACCGAACTTCTTTGGTTCCATCCGTCTGGGGTCGGCGATCAACAACGTACGGTCGTATGCAACCAACTTTTTCTTCAGCTCCATGGCGCTGTAGGCATCGATGTATTTGGAGTAGTATGCAACAACGGCTTTGGCGATAGCCTGACGGATGGCATACACCTGCGAGGTGTGTCCTCCGCCCTTGACACGCACTCGGATGTCAAGAGGTGCAAAGGAGTCTTCTCCTGCGACGAGAACTGGTTCGTAGATCTTGAAGCGGAGTATTTCGGGTTGGACAAGGTTGATGGGTGACCCGTTGATACGGATGAGGCCACGGCCCTCCTTGGCATACGCTACCGCGGTAGCAGTCTACAGAATACGCGTGGTGAGTACAACTACTAGATGGTGGCTTCCACAGTGCGGACCTTCTTTTTACCGAATGTTTGAACGGCCTTTGGTGTTGACATTTTGTTGGTGAGGGAGGCGATCTGCAACGAGTGGGATCAGCCTCGTTCGATAGAGTCACCGAGCCGTCATCCAGAGAGCGCCAGTCGCATCCACCACATTCCCCTGCGATTTCGACCAAAACATTGCTATTCTGGCATGCTCGACTCCAAGGGACGGACAGAGGACGAGCGAGAGGACGATTCACTTACCCACTCTGAGTTCGAGTGTTGCTGGTCTTTGCGTGTGGTGATCACACACACTGGACGACTGTGGGCGATGGTAAAGAGTTCCCACGATCCATTTATGGTAATTTTAGCGTGCGTTCTCTTCTCTACTCCAACTAACGACCGGAAGCCATGCTTTCGACCTTTTGGCAAGGAGCCCGCCAAGCAAGTGGTGCACCGGTCTTGAACAGCGCACGAACAGCGCGAGGCTTGCAGCTCATCCCGAGTCTAGCACGGACGTTCGCTTCAGCCGTACCAGCCCATGACCAGGAATGCAAAGGTCTTTTTCGTTTGTCTCACTTGACCAATATACTCCTCCGCTGACCCTGCGCTAGCCATCGATATCGCAGCACCAGTTTACCTCACATTGTCATCCCTTCAGGGAAAGAAGGAAAGAGACAAAGCGGTCGCGCTTAACCCAGCCGTATTCAACCATCCCATCCGGCATGACATACTGCACCTTTGTGCAGTGCACCATCTTGATTCTCTCCGCCAAGGGAGCGCCAATACCAAGACGCGAGGGGAGGTCCGAGGGTCTGGGAGGAAAATTCGGCCTCAGAAGGGCACCGGCAAAGCACGTCTGGGAGATGGGCAGAGTCCGATGCTTCGCGGAGGAGGCGTCGCCTTCGGCCCAAAGCCGCGTGATTTCAGTACGAAGCTCAACCGCAAGGTCATCGAGATGGGAATGAGGGTGGCACTGTCGACGAAGTTCAAAGAACAGAGACTGGGTGTCGTGCCGCGTCTGAAGTGGTACTGTCACAAGACTATCACGCTCAAGAATCGACTTGAAACGCTCGGATGGAGAACGGGAACGCTGTTAGTTTCTGGCCTACCTCAAGTGGATCCTGCCATCCGACGCGCCGGACGGAATTTACGAGGAATCGAGTTCAGGCACGTCGACGAGTTGACCGTGTATGACATTGTCAAGTGGCGACGGGTTATATTGGATCTTCCTGCCGTTGCACTCCTAGAGTCGAAATTGGGTCATAAACAAGCCGCACGGCCAGCTGGGATCCTTGCAGAGGAGGAGGGGGAGGCGGTTGGTCCTGCTAGTGTTTGATGTAGTAGTAGTAGTGTCATTAAATCTCGATCACGTGCCGCATGCCACGCAACCACGTGATGGGACGCGTCCTCATTGCACTTTACCTCGCGTCGAGTGACCGTACCCGATTCTAACAGCCATGTCTCAGCCATCACAAAATGAGGAGCGACAAGAAGATTACTCTCTCTCGGGTCCTCTCCTCGTCTCAAAACTAGAGGAAGCCGGGATACACGCTAACGATATCAAGAAACTCGCGGATGCCGGTCTTCATACCGTCGAAGCAGTCGCCTTTACGCCCAAGAAGAATCTCATGGTCATAAAAGGTATCTCGGACGCCAAGGCAGAGAAGATTCTCGGTGAGGGTAAGTACTGGTCTGCCTCAGCTTGAACCAGTCCCGTGAACTACAATACGAGACTAGCCCAGAAAATCGTCCCGCTTGGCTTCCAGAGTGCAACAGAAGTGCATGCCCGTCGTTCCGAACTGGTTCATATCACCACCGGCTCCAAACAGCTGGATGCTCTGCTGGGTGGTGTGTGAACAACTTGATTGGTATTGTCTAATCGGCCTTCTGATTCGCATACAGGTGGCATCGAGACTGGCGCGATAACGGAATTGTTTGGTGAATTCAGGACAGGAAAGTCCCAGCTATGCCACACGCTCGCGGTAACGTGTCAGCTGCCTGTGAGCATGGGAGGTGGGGAGGGTAAATGCCTGTATATCGATACTGAGGGGACTTTCCGTCCCGCTCGTCTGCTCGCCGTCGCTGAGAGGTATGGCCTTAACGGAGAAGAGGTATTGGACAACGTGGCGTATGCTCGCGCATATAATGCGGACCACCAGTTCAGTCTGCTCACTAGCGCTAGTGCCCTCATGGCAGAGTCAAGGTACCATAGGAATTCAGCGTACTTGATTTCGACTCCTGATGAAGGGTTCCAGGTTCTGCCTTCTTATTGTCGATTCTTGTACTGCTCTCTACAGAACGGACTTCAGTGGTCGTGGAGAGCTCTCTGCACGCCAAAATCATCTCGGAAAGTTCCTCCGCACGCTTCAGCGGTTAGCTGATGAGGTTATTTTTCCCTTACGTTCGTGCGAAGCGTGGCTTATGTCCTTGGTCCAGTTCGGCATCGCCGTCCTCGTCACAAATCAGGTCATGTCAAATCCTGATGCATCTGCTGGTCCATATGCTGCGAATGAGAAGAAACCCATTGGAGGCAACATTATGGCCCATGCTTCTACTACTCGGTCAGCGGCTATTTCTTCTTGTTCCTCGTTGCTCATTCTCTACCAGCCTGCAGCTCAAGAAGGCTCGCGGAAACACACGAACGTGTAAAATTTACGATTCACCGTGTCTTCCTGAAATGGAGACTACGTTTGCTATCCTTTCCAGTGGGATAGGTGACCCTGAGGAAGAAAGCTGAGCAGGTCGGGTCTTCAGAAAGATGACATGATAGGGATAGGTTGGTTGTCCATAGTCTCTGGGAGCTAACGATGTAAGATAAATCGTAGAATTACATGGGATTCTATCTCTGGTAGGTTCTGTATGGGAGCTACTGCTGCCATACCGGTGGAACATCCTGGTGTTCTTTTATATAAAGCGCCTGGCTAAGAGTACATCCATGGAAAAAATGGGCCAGTTGAGTGGCAATGGTGACGTCCCGTGGTCACTGGTGTATTATTACACCAAAAGACGTGTCAGAATGTTGGCGCTGGTCTGCCTGATGGCCTCCCTAAGTTTATTGACATCCGAAGGACTGACATCGGCGATGTCAGCCAGGAGGTAAGCAATGTCGCCTTTTGAGTCAGAGAACTGCTTCTCGACGTTGTACGGGGAGAGGATATCGTTGACTTGTCTGAGAACACCGGGCTGATTAGTGTGGACGTAGCAGACACGGACGTTGTTGCCTTGATCCGCAGTGATGGCGCGCAAGTCGACCTCGGGGAAATTGACTGCCCCGAAAGTAGAGCCGTAGTTGAGATAACGCGTCAGTGCCTGAGAGACCTCTTCCCCGATCATACGCTGAGCCTCTTCTGTGGAACCACCGATGTGGGGGGTAAGGATCACGTTTCCGATCCTCCGAAGGGTGGTGGTCCATGGATTGACCTGGTCGTCGAAAGGTGCACCATTTGACCCTGGTTCGGCGGGGAACACATCCAGGGCAGCGCCAGCGATGTGGTTGGATGTGAGAGCATCGATCAGGGCGGGAATGTCAACCACACGGCCCCGCGCGTTGTTGATAAGATAAGAACCTTGCTTCATTTGTTGGAGTTCCTGCTTGGAAATCATGTTGATGGTCTCGGGAAGCTCGGGAACGTGAAGGGTGACGAAATCGGCTTCTGCGAGCAGCGTGGCAAGGGTGTCGACTTGGCGGGCAGAGCCGAGAGGCATGATGTTGACGACATCATAAAAGATGACGCGCATACCAAAGGCCTCAGCGAGCACGGAGAGTTGTGAGCCAATGTGGCCGTATCCCACGATTCCCAGCGTCTTTCCGCGAATTTCCCAGCATCCCTTGGACTGTTTGTTCCAGATGCCTGCGTGCATCTCATTGGAACGTTGCGCCCACTGTCGTGAGAGTGCGATAACCTCGGAGACAACCAGCTCCGCGACCGATCTGGAATTAGAGAATGGGGAGTTAAAGACAGGTATGCCAGCCTTGGCTGCCGTGTCTAGGTCGACCTGATTGGTCCCGATGCAAAAGCATCCGATGACAAGGAGCTGGAGGTGAACGAAGGGGTGAGAAGGAGGACATGGCTGAAAAAGACGATGTATACCTTTGTCGCAGCCTTGATGATTTTCTCGGTGATGTGAGTCTTGCTGCGTATGCCGATGGCGTGATAATGAGGGATTTTTTCTAGAAGCTCGGCTTCTGAGAAAGCGGTAGAGTAGTGATCGACGTGAAAGCCCTGGGACGTGAAGTAACTGACGGCCTCTTGGCTGATGTTTTCGAGGATGAGGAGCTTCAGGTCCTCGTTCTCGGCAGGGTGGAGGACTTTTGGCTGTCTGACCGCGTTGAGGATCTTGACGGAGTCGCTGCGACGAAGTCTGCTGTCGGGAAGAGGGGAGATGGATGCGGCGACGACGCGGGGGGAGACTGAGGGGATCGCGATCGGCTGTGAGAGCATGCTGGGAGAGTGATGGAAATAGAGACGGTCCATAAGTGACAGCTTTCAAGTTCAAATTTATACGTTCACGATCAAGTCTTTGCTGATCTGAATATATCATGCGCCTCTTCCTTCTCGACCACGGCGCCGGCAACGTCCAGAGCCTCGCAAACTCGCTCACAAAGCTAGGCTACACAGATTACAAATGGATCAGAAATGCGAACGACTTTGCCGAATTGCATGCCATCCCAGATACTGTAGGAAATCAACATCTCATGCCTTTCTGATCGCCCTGATTTGATCTCATTATGTCTCATACTAGGCTCTCATATTTCCCGGCCAGGGCGCCTTTCACACTGCTATCCAGTCACTGCACGATCATGGTCTGTTTGAGCCCCTTCAGGAGTACCTCGAATCCGGGAAACCATACTTTGGCATATGCATCGGCATGCAGGTCCTCTTTCAATCTTCCGCCGAGTCCCCTGGCATCCAGGGACTAGGCACGATACCGTGCCCGGTCGTCCGTTTCGATGACACAGATAAGGCGGTCCCCCACATGGGTTGGAATTTAGCGGACTGTCTCGACTCCTCCGATCCCACAGCTCTCGAGGGTGTCTCGCCCACCTCCCACTATTATTTCGTTCACTCGTACTGTGCAAAATACGACCCCTCCACTCCTGCTGCAGAATGGGCCCACTCCACCACTCAATATGGCCAGGAGGTCTTTATATCCACTGTGCGAAATCGAAACATATTTGCCACCCAATTCCACCCCGAAAAGTCGGGCCCAGCGGGCCTTTGCATCTTAAAGGAATGGATAGAACAATCCTACAAAGGACGTTCGCTCACTCTTCCACCTCCCTTCTACGCACCCCGTCCCCCGAAGTCAAAGGATGGATTCACAAAGCGTATCATCGCATGCATGGACGTTCGTGCGAACGACGACGGCGACCTCGTCGTCACGAAAGGCGATCAATATGATGTCCGCGAGAAAGTGTCACCGTCGGATCCTACCGCGATCAGGTCGGCTGGTGCGGTCCGCAATCTCGGGAAACCAGTCGCGCTCGCGGAAAAATATTACACATCCGGCGCGGACGAACTTTGCCTTCTCAACATCACCTCATTCCGCTACTCTCCTCTCTACGATCAACCGATGCTTGCTGTCGTTCGCGTAGCCGCCGAGAAAATCTTTGTTCCTCTCACGATCGGAGGTGGTATCAAAGACACCGTCGATCCCGATGGTACCAAACGCTCCGCTGTCGAGGTCGCTGGGACGTACTTCCGCGCTGGCGCAGACAAAGTTAGCATAGGCTCCGATGCCGTCTACGCCGTCGAGAGGCTGCGCGCAGCGAACAACGTAGCTGACGGCACTAGCGCGATCGAGACCATATCGAGGGTCTATGGCAGTCAAGCTGTCGTGGTCTCGATTGATCCAAAGCGAGCGTATGTGGATCCTGTGACATACGACGGGCCTTATAGACGCGAACTCGTCCACGGGCAGGGGGATCGCCCGGATCAGCGTGATAAGGCTTGGTGGTATCAGTGCACCGTCTCCGGGGGTCGAGAAACACGTTCCGTGTCGGCCGTGGAGTTAGCTCGAGGCGCACAGAAGCTCGGAGCAGGAGAGATATTGCTCAACAGCATCGACAGGGACGGAACTGGTCTCGGTTTTGACCACGATTTGATTCGGATGGTGAAAAATGCGGTATCGATCCCAGTGGTAGCCAGCAGCGGAGCAGGAGCCAAACAGCACTTTGTAGACGTATTCAAGGAAACCAATGTAGAGTCCGCTTTGGCTGCCGGGATATTCCACAGGGAAGAGGTAAGAATAGAAGACGTGAAAAAGATTCTAGACGAGACCGGGTTCAACAGCAGAGTCGTATAGATTTAGCTCAAAAGGTTTCGCTCAGCAAGAATACGAATGCGTTACAGTATTAGATCAACATCGCAATGTATAGACCTACATACAACCTCAAAAGGGGTGGGGGGTGGGTATATGTAGATAATAGGACACTAGGACGACTACAGGAAGCATGAAAATGAGGGAAGAAAACGAGGACGAGTCTCAAAATGATGATACGGAGAAGGGGGTGGCATGACATTGCCAGCTGACTGTTGTGCATTAAGTAGGAAAAGAAAACACGTGTTGGGGAAAACGAGATTCGACCTTTAAGGAGAACCTGCAGGCTATGGCAGGAAAGAAATAAAAGAACAGAAAAGAACAAGTGCACAAAACCAAAGATGGGATGGTATACTCTGAAGCGAGAGGTGCCTATCTCGGGCCCCTGACAGCATCTTTCACTTTCTTCAACAAGCTCGTCTTGCGGCCAAGGGCGGCGCCAGTCCCAGGGGACCTAGGTGCGCCATCATATTCTGCGTATCTGTCTTCTCCGGACATTGTGCGGACTCCCACTGGGGCAGTGGGGGTCGCTGGGAGTTGCTTCTCCCTTCGTGGGTCATCAATGTACACATAAGATTCAAAGTTGTCTATCACCGGCGACGTGTTCTCCTTCACGTTGCCGCGGCGATCCATACTAACACCGTTACCTCCAGCAAAGCGACCAAATAACGAGTTCTGCGGTCGATGGGTGGGTCGATACTGATCACCTAATGGTGGTGACGGTGGTTGCTCGGTGGAATCATAACCGACGGGAACGTTCGGAGAATCCCGCATCTTCCTGATGCGTTGCATGAGTGACTTGGTGCGTTTCGGGACTCCCGAGGGAGATCCAGGGCCGGTTTCTACGTCGGAATGATGGAGGGGATCGTATGCATCCGGGACCAAGATCGGCTGTGGTGGAGGCAAAGCGCCACGTCGAAAACGACGATTTTCGCTACGATCCTTGTCCCGTGCCTGATGCTGCTTGTCATCGTCGAGATATTCTCTGTAGACCTCTCGAAGGTCACGACCGTCCTTTGAACGCTTCCCAATTGAGTGTTGCGGCGTGGCATGTCGGGAGGCATGTCCCTCCCTGCCAGCATAGATAGAGTTGGACGGGGTATCCCCGTCACGTCGAGTGGTGCCTCCGCCTGCAAAGAATTCTTCGAAGGGTTCGGGCTCGTGGATCCCCCAAGCCTCTGCGATAGCATCTACCTTCTTCTTTGGGGCGTCATATGCGGGAGAAAATGCCCCTCTGTAGACATCTGGAGAAGGGTAGGGGGAGTCGCTGGGGGCAAGGGTGTCTCCGCCTGGAGGGCTGCTCCAGGCGAGCATGGGTGCCTTGGCGCGATGACGGTTGCGAGAAGGTGCACAGGCATCAAAAGGACCATCGTGATGGAACACTGGATGGGAACTACGATGAGGGAGAGGAGGAGAGGGGATCGGAAAAGGGACATACTAGGCCCAACACCACTGAAATCGAGTCTGTCTATGACGTCTGCGTGGGCGGATTTCTTGCCACGAGGCTTGACCTTGGCTTTTTCCAAGGCATTAGCGGCGTGGAGGACGGAATCCTGAGACATCGAGCGGCGGCCGTGGGTGCGGGGAGCTCCAGCTGGCTGATTACTGATGGAGGAGCAGAGAGTGAGATTTTCAGCCGGCGGGGAGAAGAAGGAGACGAACCCGACGACAGTTTGACTGCGACCAGCCCTGGGGCGGGAGGGCTGTTCTGATGATTTGAGCTGTACGGTGTCCCTGACGGCTTCCACGATGTTGTCACGAGCTGGGAGCTGCTTATTTGTTGAGGCCATCTTTGTACGCTGGGGGAATTTCGGGGGCGGTTCGGGCGGCAATCGAGGGACAGGCTTTGAGTGGTGAACCGGGTCCGAGAACGGGTCCGAGTAAGATCTGTGACGAGACCTGTGGCGGGTGAGCTGAGGATTCTGAATCTGAGGATGGTGCTGGTGTTGGTGCTGCTGGAGGGGCTTTGATGTTGATGATGGTGGCTTATTCGCGGAACTACCACCTGCAGGGGGAAACCTGCCAGTCATTGTGATCGTCGTTCCCACGCCAAACAGTCTGTGCGAAAGAACGTCGGGGCAGTCGATGACGGCGGGCGGGCGGGCGGGCGTGGACGACGAGGGGAGGAGAGATGACCGTGCGCAGTGACTCTGTATAGACACTATACTATTTATACGGACAACACCGACTTTGGAGCCACGCCTTCTTCTCTAAACCGCGATGGGCCTCGTACAGAGGCTCTGGTCCCGCAAGGAGGTCGCTGCACGCATCGTCGCCGGCGACACCCTCGTCGTCTACCGCGACACCCTCCTCCGTATACCCCACTCCTGGCTCGACGCTCACCCCGGCGGCGCACTCGCAATCCTTCATTTCGTCGGACGCGACGCCACCGACGAAATTGAAGCGTACCACTCAGAGGATACTATCCGTATCATCAGAAAGTATGCAGTCGGCACCGTCGACACCACACCCCACACCTGGGACCCCCTCCTTCCCCCAATCATGTCCGGCTGGGTTCGCAAAATGTCCCCAGACGGCTCCCTCGCCTGGCATAACGAGGCGCGTCCCATCGCGTCTCCTTCCAATTTGTCATCAGAGGTGCTTCTCGTCCACAAAGACAGTCCTCTCCTCCAGGACGCACACGGTCCTTCCCTCTCTACTTTGCTCCCTCCCCCCTCCACTTTGTCCCTCAAAGTTCAAGCACGCCATTCTGCTGCCTACAAGGAACTCCACAAGCGCATCATCGATGCCGGACACTACAACACCCGCTACCTCTCTGGATATGGTCCAGAAGTCGCCAGATACCTGCTCTTGGCAGCTTGCTCAGCCTACGCGTATACACACGGTTGGCTCATCGCCAGCGCCGTTTGCCTCGGTTTGCTCTGGCACCAACTCGTCTTCACCGTTCACGACCTCGGTCACATGGGCGTGACACACCACTGGACTATAGATCGTCTCATTGGCATCTTCCTTGCCGATTTTCTTGGCGGTCTCAGCGTAGGCTGGTGGGTCGATGTGAGTATTTGTTCTATTTCTCGGTCTGTCGATTGACATTCCCCACTCTTTCTGTAGAACCATAACGTGCATCATCGTAAGTCCTTCCTTCTCCTCTTTGCCTCGGCTCATTTTTGCGTCGTCAGTTGTCACCAACCATCCTTCCCAGTAAGTCCCGTCCCTCCTGCTCGTTTTACTCTCACTCATGCTCTCCCAGTGACCCTGATATCGAGCATCTACCGTTCTTGGCAATCTCAACGGCGTTCTTCAAGTCATTGTGGTCTTCATACTACAAACGTACCATGCTCTTTGATCGTTTCTCGGCCTTCCTGGTCTCTTTCCAACACAAGCTCTTTTACGTCCTCCTCGCCTTTGGCAGGTTCAACCTTTACGCAAACGCTTATGGTTTCTTGTTCCGAAAGGCGTTTGACACCCGCAAAGCCAGGGGCGGAAGATGGTCATGGTGGCTAGAGGTCATTGGCGTCGCCTTCTTTTGGTGTTGGTTCGGTGCGGTGCTCAAGGGCTGCGGGTCGTGGACCAACGCGTTCATCTACCTTATCGTCTCCCACGTAGTCACCAGCCCTCTCCATGTCCAGGTGCGTAAGGCCGCCCCTGAGATTCCACTTCGCTCACTATAGCCGTTCTTTGTAGATCGTACTTTCGCATTTCTCCATGTCCACGGCAGACCTGGGTCCTACGGAGTCGTTCCCCCATCGCCAACTCAGAACGACAACCGACGTCATATGTCCTTCGTACCTTTCCTTTGTCCATGGTGGCCTTCACCTCCAGGTCACCCACCATCTCTTCCCTCGTCTTCCGCGTCACAACTTGCGTGAAGCCAGTGTACTGGTGAAACAATACGCCCAGGAACAGGGACTCGTCTACGCCGAATTTGGTTTCATTCAAGGCAACGGAAAAGTGCTCGATGTTCTGAAGGCAGTCGCAGATCAAGCCCGCCTTATCGGTGTGGTCGCGGATTCAGAAATTCAGGAGGCGGTAGTGAAGAAGGCGGACTGACAGTTACATTAAACATAGATACTTGATCGCATGTCGTTGCATATATATCGTTCGTGGTGACATTACTACGCCATAATATACCCTTACATCGAGCGGATTGGCATGCCACAAGAAATGGTCAAACAAGTTCACGATCGACATATTACTCGAGAGCAAAGAAACAATGCACGCGCCAGGACATATCCTGAATGTGGCCAGCTGAAATGTGCTCGAATTTTGGGAGTGTACAGGGGCAAAGTGTGACATGGAGGTGCATGACATAAAGTAAACGTTTTACTTCTTCTTGTTTGCCTCCTCTTCCTCCTTCTGCATGACAAAGATGGTTGGAATGCTGTCAAGTGACTGTGTGGAATTTGGCGTACCTTTGCAGCCCGCATTTTGCGCTTACCCTCGTATCGGGCATTGGCTCGGGCGATGCGAAGGTGTCTGTACGCTTCGAACGACCGTTCTTCGTCCGTGATCTTGCGGGGAGCCTCGTGAACATATGGATCAGGAAGAGGAGGAGCAGCCCGTGTCGTCTCAGCGTTGAGGTCGTCACCCTGATACCATAATCAGATGGTTGGATCCAAGCCCTACGGTATGAACGCTTACAGTAGAGTCACCCTTCTTCGGCTTGGAGGACTTTCTGGGAAAGACGATGAGCCGGGCCTTGTAGGCCTTGAGCCGTTCGACATTGAGAGCCTTGCCCTCCTCGCTCAAGTTTGTCCTCCGGTGGTCTACGACAATACCAACGCCGCGTGCCTCTTTGCGGTTGATACCCGCCTCTTTGAGCTCCATCAAGGTGAATCCGCGGCCCTCACGGAGCTTGCGGTTGTAGCGGACAGTCTGACCACGGACAGCGGGGCGGAGGAGTGTGAGGGGGCGGACACCAAGCTTTGCGGCCTTGACTTTGCGAGCTGTGCGTCGGCGAACCTTGCGGGCGGGTTGATTGAACCAGGTGCGCACGCGGCGCTGCCAGTCCTTGCGGAAGTGATTACCGTGGAGAACTAGAGCATGGCCGCCGAATCAGGCCGCGGTGGGAGACTCAGCAGTAGATCGACTACGAACCGTTGTTGTGTGCGAAACCCATCTTTTATCTG
>JBBPOM010000556.1:0-22896 GCA_038091455.1 Leccinum uliginosum | reverse complement strand
TCGGCCTTCATTCAAAAAGTTCAAGCAGCCCAATCTGAGGCGGTGAGTCGTCCCACGTTGCGAGTCTACTAAACTGAAGCCTGTCATTCCGGACACGCCCGTCCGCAGCCCCAACGGAGGCTGCGAGTCATACATCGTCAAGCTCTGGACCGGGCCGACTTTCTTCAATGCCCCGCGTAGCGCATTTCGTCCTCTGAATCATTCAGAATCAGGGAGGGGTTTCTGTACACGTTTCATGTCCGACGTGTGGAGCCATTATGATTGGACATTGAGCTTTGTGTCTTCCACTCCACAATATCGTGGCAGTCGACAAGTATCTTCCGGTACTATGCCACGAACCACCCATTTCAGTCGGATGATGACATCTCAGACAGTCTGAGATGTATATAATGCGTGTCGTCACTCGTGTCAATGTGGCAACACACCACCCTGTCCCCCGATGTCCACCCAAACATATCGTCTTCCCGACTTTCTCTCACTACTGCCTGTGGCTGACAAGAAACCCGGGAGCGTAGAAATCAATCCCCATTTCAAGGAAGCCGAAGCTTCATTCAGAGCATGGATACAGAACCTCAAGGGTGACACCATTACTAGATGGCGGAGGACGCTGACGAGATTTTATTTCTGCCATGTGGTGGCCACGTGCTGCCTGTGAATGGTTAGTGGCGATTACGATCTGGAATGCGATAGCGTTCATAGTCGATGATGTGATGTATGTATCCTTACGTCGATCCTCTTTCCATGAACTTAGATGATCGCTTCAACGTGCGGCGAGCTGGGGTCGGTGCTTTTGTAGCCTTCACTCTGCTTCAGTCCAGCTGCTCCTTGAATATCCCTGACGACATCTTGGCTCATCCAGCCATACAAGAAATGGAACACGTCATGATGGATATAATGATAATTACAAACGTGAGGGGCAATAGGTCTACCAAATTCTCATGATCTAACTTGATGTTCCTTTAGGATGTCTATTCTTATGGCAAGGAACACAAGGTCGACAAGGCATTCACCAACGTCTTGACAGTCATTCGCAATGATAAAGGGACTTGCCATCTGGATTTGCAGGGGGCACTTGATCATTCAGGGAAGCTGGTCGAAGCCCGCCTCGAGCGTTTTCACGCATGTGTGCGCGATTTGCCGTCCTTCGACCCGAAAATCGATGCAGACCTCACCTGCTACGCTGAAATTCTGGTCGAAACGTTAGTAGCGAACGTGAAGTGGCATCGTGTCAGTCGTCGCTATAATGTATTCGAGAATGAAGAGGACAAAGAGAACAACATCGTAAGGTGGGCGACGTAACAGAAGCCAATAATTTTTTGGGGAGGTTTTATCTTGATCGGTTGTATTTCCAATGTGCGGTTTTCATTCTCTTGTAGTCTGAACGGTTTCTTCCGATCGTCCAATTCTTATGCGATGTCGATATATAGCGGGATCGAGTATCCGCCCCCGGTTTGCAATGAGACAAACCGTTCGTCGATATTACAGTAATGCACACTCGAGAAAATGGTATGCTGGCACGTCGTTCGTATTCGTCGGTATGCTCAAGAGATTCGTCTGCGGGCAGTACTTTAGACTTTCGATTGGGTCAGTCGCATTTATTTAAAAAAGCTTTGAATGCATACGGTCCATTCATTATTGCGAGGCGGAAACTTAATAAAACATCGCTTGAAAAGATTGAGCGAATATTATAGTGAACCTGAACGTACTTACTATTCACGTTTATTCGAGACGTTGCCCGAACAGCAGGACATATGATGGGAAACTGGTACAATGCCTGCGAACAACCCTGGAAAAAAATTCAAGTACGACATAGATCATCAGCTTTAGTTCTGCGGTGCAGCTGTCCCCAGTGATCGGGCGTATATACCGGCATGTAAGGAGAGAACTGACCGCAGAAATAGAATCAAGTAAACAATATGCACCGGACACGCTGAACAAAGCATCTCGTCAACCGGGGTGGAATCAAGTAAATGAGTGAATCCGAACCAACCTTCTAAAAAGACCAAGGATCTGATCTCAGACGCGCGGTCCGTCACGACGGCGTCGTCGTGGGATGGTGATGGTGATGGTGATGGTGATGGGAAGGCCCGTCATCGACGTCGTTGTCGTTGTCGTTGTGTCGTTGTGGGAGGGAAATGGAGAGGGGGGCAGACAGGGCGATGGCGACGGTTGTTGTCATCGTGGTGGGATGGTGAGGGCGGGGCGCTCATCCTCGTGTCGTCGTCGTGTGATGTCTGCTTGTCGGTTTTGGTTTCGTTTCCTCATCGCTCCCTTCTTCGTCGCGTCGTTCGTCTCCCTGCCGTGGGGTCCTTGTCGTCGTGCCATTGAGTCATCTTCTTCTTCTTCTCTACATGGAATTTTGCGCGGGTACAGGTTACCAGTGCGGGTAAGGTCAAGGGTACCGCACGGGTACGGGTGCAGGTTGGACTGCTGTTGAGACCCCACAGTACCCATCAAGTATCCGCCCGTCGTCGTCGGTGCGTGGTGCGTCGTCGTCGTCCTGTTGTGCGCCGATATACTTATGTAAGTTAAGATTGGATATGATCGAGTGGCTCAACGAGGCAGTGCACAGTTTCGGCAAACACCGGTAAGACAAGGCACTTGGCCAACATCTTGCCAAGCAAGGTGATTAGGCAGGTAGTAGACCAAGGGTTGGGTAAATCAAAAACAGATCAATATACAGTGTAACGGGAACATTCGCGATGGTTCAAGCGAGGTCCGCAAAACCGACCTTGGAAGTACCGTAATCGAACACGCTGTATACACCCTGCAGGAAAGGGGCCCCAATGATCCAGTCCGAGTCTAAGTCAATGATCATATGTCAGAACGAATCTATCTAGCGCCGAAAAAGGTGGTCTAGGAAGCGACGAGGTATGAAATCTCACCATAATCCGAGCGCTCGGCGAGAATGGCGGTGTAACATTTGGGAGAACCTTCCGAAATTGGTCCAATGTTGAGAACTTCGGGAGGAATTTCAAACGATCTATCACCGAAGGTGAGGCTCAGTGTTGGGAAAGAGTCGCACGGTACTGCAGGTTGTCGATGAAAATAAGGTAAGTACCGAACACAATTGGAACTCACAGTAATGGATACCATAGCCTGCTTGTTCTTCGAGGGTACCGCCAAGGCGTCTGTACAGTTCTGAAACCCGTTGCCAATCTCCGAAGATGTAGTTTGAACCTGTGTCGATGGTAGCAGGTACATTTTTGAGGATTATATTACCATTGACACGAACGTCGTCCACGGACACCTGCCAGAATCCCTACGTAAATTGAAATGTCAGGGATCCACTCCTGGTCACCATTTTGACTCACCGGAGGATATGTTACGCTTGTATATGCGATGTCACCCTTGTAAAGCATACTATTTGCTCCACCGACGTACATCTCGGCTCCAGAAGAAGTGAGTTTCAATGAGAATGTCGGACTGGTTAGCCTCCCTTGTCTGAAAAGCGATTCAAACAGCGAATGAACGCCAAATCTCGAGATGGATGGGAAGGCCAATCCCAATGAACCGTCAGGGTATCCAACACCGCCATCATCACGAACTCAATGAGACTTTGAGATATGTTTATATGACATTATATTCACATCCATGTATGTCATCTACATAATTATGATATACACACAGATATTGCTAGATAGCCCATCATTGCCATGGCATGAGTTGAGAAGAAGTAACTCAAAATCATATATTGGTCATTTATATCTGCTTGATATATAATATCAACTTAATTATACAGCTGGTGATTATCAGCTAATGGAAAATTAGGATACCTTATCATCTTAATCTTACAGGAACATCTTTCAATAATAGAAAAATTGATATATCTGAGAAGATAATATCTAGTGTTCTTTCATTTTCTAATCTACCTGACTGGAACTATCTTAGCCAATTTCACTGAATTCTAGTATATGTCAGTGTTGAAAGCTTGATTTATAAAATCAGTGGTGTCTTCCTTTAACATGTTATCCACTTACCTTATTATGTTAGCAAAGGTCAGTTTTATCTTATTTATGGAATCTGACAAGTAATATCACATGTTCAAACCATACAATGTTAATCTCATTGTTTTCTATTTGGATAAGACTATCAAGAATTCATTCATTGTCACTGTAGTCTAATAGATATATACTGTAATTTCTGCAATTTATATACCATATAACCACTTATTCCTATGTTTCAAACACATGCAAGTAGCAATATTCTGTTATCAAATATCAATTTTATCTTTGTGATAAGAGATACATGTGTTGTCATATATTCAGACCTTATAGAATCAATCTCACTGTTATCCAATTGACATGAACACCAAAATTTGACCTATGTTCATCATCATATTTCAAATAGATACTGCAAGATCTTCAATATATATATTATATGACCATTCAGTCTTATAATTTTAATACATGCAAGCAGCAACATGGTGCCACAAATATTTATTAAATTCCAGTGGGATCCATTAGGTCTTATATTGTAAGCTTCTTCTTGTATATAACAACTGGCCACTTATTGTCACATTTTCATGATCATGCAGGTAACAGCATCTTGTTATTAAATATCAGTGGTGTATTATTGACAAGAATTACAAGCATGTTCAAATGTTTAGATATTGCAGGATCAATCTTACTATTACTCAATTGTCAAAGATATCAAAAATATATTTAATATCAGTGGAGTCTATCAGGTAAGGATTGTAAATTCTGCCTTGCATCCAACATATGATTTTTGTTCCCATTTTTCATCATCATGTAAGTAGCAGCATCTTGTCATACAATATCAATTTTGTCATATTGATAGAAACTACAAGTACCATTATACATCCAGACCTGACAGTATAAATCTCATGATTACCCAATTGACAGAACCATCAAGAATTTAATGATTTTCTATGAGTTCTTCGATATATGCAATATTCTGGAAAGCCACTGCTATTTCTTGATTCATCACAGAAGTTATGTATATGATAGAGAGCAGTATATTTACATTCATATGCTTCAACAGAATCACATTATAAATCAGAAATTCTATGTAGATGCAGAAGCTGTAACCTGAGATTGACGCTCCTTGTACTCAGCACGTTTTTGTCGGATCCTTGCCAATGCACTATTTTTTGTAGGCAAGCGCTCTGTCTCAGCATAGAGGGGAAATACCTGGCTATTTCACACAATTAGATGGTAGATATAACAGGGTAAATTCACTATGCTCACCGATTCCACCACATCAGAAGTTGATCGACCTCCTCTCTTTCTTCAGCATCCTCAAGCAGCTCAAGAATGCTGTTGTAAAATCGCTCTGAGTCTGTTATGAGGTCTGTACGGGAAAAGACCTGAGCAGATGTTAGTGCAAAGCGAGCCTGTGGAATTAATTACATACATTAACATGCTAGATTCATCTACAATAACAAATGCACTTTACCTGAGTTGCAATATATGCAATTGATGATTTTGTAACAGCTCGCATACCATGAATTCTTGCATTACCAGACCGTGTTGCCTTGGGTTCTTGGTCCACAGAACTAGGGGATGTGAATATATGTTTGAAAGCCTAATAAAATTAGTGGCATTGCAAAAGAATAAATACTAAGACTCACTGAAATGAGAAGGCCACTTCGAAGCAGTCCATTCCATGGATCTTCCACATCATAGGTATAGTTAGCATACAAAAACACGGGCCACTGGTCCCCAGCAACCTGAATCTGACTGTTCATCAGCTTGTTTTTTGTGCTAATCATGGCACAATTTATGAGCGGATGAAAATAAAAAGTGCTAAAATTTGAAGACTTACTCATTATTGTTCCAATCAAGACCAGCAGGGCATAACAGTGCACCTGTCCGTTCATGATTAAATCCACGGCCAGACTTGACATTGCGTGGTATATGAGGTATGAGAGACTGCCCTCTAGGAGTGATCCAGTCGATTACAGCACTTTTCATACCCTTTGTGTCATCAGCTCTCGCACAGTTAGAGCCTTTCTGAATCTAATATAACATAAGACAATGAGCATTATGGATGACCAAGAGAAAATAAACTTACCATATCTGCAATCTGTATAACATCTTCCTCTGAAGACTCCATCAAACGCTTTTCAAGTCCAGGGACCATCCGCAGCAACTCTCTAAACACACTATATTCCTTGCGCTCTCTAAAAGAACAATCAGATGAAGCGTAGTATTAATATGTCATTGACAACTTACGCAGCAGTCATTCCTTCTTGATCTTCATTCTCTCCAAGAGTGACAAGGCCATTAAGGATGAGAGTTTGCACATTGCAAAAAGCATGTACAGCACGACCAAAGTGACGTCCATGGTGTACTAAGGGATCTTGTGCCGTGCTACAAAAATCTAGTGAATTATCTAACAAGAACGAAAATTGACTTACGGTTTTCTACGTGGTGCCACCTGGAGGGCATTTGAAGGGCCACGTTTCTGAGAAGCAGGTTCATCGTCACTGGCATTGTGATCACGGATTGCTGGCATGTTATAGAGGAGAGAATGATAGTGAGCTTCGTAGGATAAGTGGGATAGTTGAGAAACTCGTATTTGATCCTCAAACACTTTATACTCCAGCTGGGTGACCAAATATGATAACTGTCGACTGTAGCCCACTCAGATATGTCCACCCGTCGAGGCCGTGACCTAATTTGTGCCGTCGAAAAGTAACGTTATTACCTGCTGACTGACACCTGCCAACTGTGGCCAACTTAGATGTGTCATACCCGTCGAGGCCATGATGTGATCTATCCAGTCGAAGAGTGACGTTATCACCTATGGACTGACACCTGCCAACTGTGGCCAACTCAGATATGTCACACCCGTCGAGGCCATGACGTGATCTATCCAGTTGAAGAGTGACGGTATCACCTGTGGCCAACTTAGATGTGTCCTACCCGTCGAGGCCATGACGTGATCTATCCAGTCGAAGAGTGACGGTATCACCTGTGGCCAACTTAGATGTGTCCTACCCGGCGAGGCCATGACGTGATCTATCCAGTCGAAGAGTGACGGTATCACCTGTGGCCAACTTAGATGTGTCCTACCCATCGAGGCCATGACGTGATCTATCCAGTCGACTCGAGTGACGTTATCACCTATGGACTGACACCTGCCAACTGTGGCCAACTCAGATATGTCACACCCGTCGAGGCTATGACCTGATTTCATAGGTGCAACTTGCAACTTGAACTAGTAAGACAACGGAAGAAATACAATGGTTACAGGGGTTAGACGTTATGAACAAGACATCAAAAAGAACTACAAATTTAGAGTCGCAGCAAACTCAGCACCACGTGCTGGCAAATTGTTAACCAACTTCAAAAACTGGACACTTTCAACGTTTCCAGGCCTCTCAGTACGTAGTTGCTGAATGCGTGTGAGCGCATTGTTGTAAGTCGTACTAAAAATATCTGCTTCAAATTTGACCTGTCCTCCTTGTTTGAGGTTAGTTAGTGCCCAGTTGAGAATCGTTGCACAGTATGCGAGCAACTTGTCCAGAGGGAAATTACCCTCAGATAGATAGTGGTGGAGGGGCCGATTGCTTGAGGGTTGATACCACAAAGACAGCAACAATGTGATAATAAGTGCAGGGTGCCCAAATGGCACCCTCACCGACTCATCAGATTGAGACTATAGATAATTAATCAATAATGATGAAAAATATGTGGCAATATACTTACTAGGCGTATGGTGGTGTCCGTGTAGCGCCATTCTTGCAGGACATGGTTGACTTTTGGAGTCCACACAGTTGCTATATCAACACGATGTTCGAGAGGCTCCAATAAGTCATAGAAGCAGTGGATGATGGGGAAAGCGATGCGTTTGAAGACATATGTCACGTCATATAGCATGCTTTTTGCTGGCTGCTCTACGAGTTTACTTTTGTTGAGCTTTTTCCATGCATCTGAATCCGGCCATTAGCTACTGGTTACGATCATTAAATATATGTGATACTATGTGAAAACATACCTGCATTGGACCCGCCATAACGCAATGCCATATCATCAACAACACTCTCTAGCCAGGCCTTGTCAGCCACTTGATCCCGCAGAGGTCGTTCGCTACAGAAGTATCGCAAGGCTAAATCCTTACATTCAGATTTCAAACGGGCTTCATCTAGTATAGGAAGATTGGATTCCTGGTTAGGGCCGTTAGGCCCATTGCCCGTAGGCTGTGAGGTAGAGGATGACTTGTCAGGTGGAATAGATGTCACGGTATTGCCAGAGGGCTGTAAGGTCGAGGACGACTTGTTGAATGGAATAGATGTATTGCCAGTGGGCTGTGAGGTAGAGGATGACGTGCCAGGTGGAATGGATGTCATATTGCCAGTGGGCGGTGAGGTAGAGTTGGATGTATCTGGTGGAATGAATGTGGTAGGAACAGGTGCATCTCGTGATGCAGGAGGCTAAGTTACTAGGTCAAAATACAATTTTCAAACAGCATAATGGCTTACATGAAAGAATGAATCTTGAACTTGGCGGTGAGAGACATAGTCATTTGGCAATGAAGGACCAGGATCAAAATCAACTGCCTGTGGCTGTGGCCCATGGCGCCTGCCTGGGAGTGGACGGGGATGGCGATCTTGAAATATTAAGTTTTCTATTGAAGGATCAAACTCGGAACTGAAAGGGGCTGGTCCAAGTCTAGGCTCGGGGTAGTGAGTGTTGTCATGAGAGTAGATGGTGGATGGGAAATGATATGCCGCACTACTAGCAGGCAGAGAGAAGTTGTCGAAGTCGATAGAGAATCCAGTAGGGTCTGTACTAGCATTGTAAACAGGAGCGGCAGCCTGAGCAGGCAGCAGTGGGAAGTCGGTATGAAATATGGTTGAGCCGGCACCAACATTGTACACGGGGGCTTGGTAATAATTCCCAGGAGCACGGGTGTCTGCCAAGAAATCATGGGAGGGAGTAAAAGGAAGTTGAGATAACATCGTAGGGGGAGTACTGAGATCAGGGTTGTAATTCAGGCTAGGAAATGGTCCTCTGAGTTCCTGTGGTGGTGGAACTTGGTCCGATGGCCGTAGATATGGATGAGATCGGTATTGAGGAGGGCGTACGACAGCTTGATTTAGTTGAGTATTTGAAAAAGTATTGCTTGGACCTCGTGCTGGGCTAGGCCACTATAGGTAGAAGGTTAGTAAGATAACAAGAAGTGAATATGTAGGAATAAAATGTTACCGGAGCATGACCTTCACTTCTCGTACTACGGGATGTGGCAGGCATAATGATGAAGTTGAGAGAAAGAAATGAGAAAGCCCGTTCTTGTTCCTTTCCAAAGCAGGAAGCGTATAATTTGAATAAGTCTCTGGGGGAATGTCCGAGTCAAACTAGGCAGTCTGGGGTACTCATGTGATCGCATTGCACATGGATTCAAGATTCTATCGTAGAGAAAATACCATTAACAAAGCTAGTATTTATATTTAGTGAGCTCAATGTCGTCCAAGTCGACAGACTCGTCTTCCCATGAGTCACCCTCCGAGTCGTTGTCCTTTGATGTGCTGGAGAGCCGATCAAAATCAATTGATTCTATGTCTTCATCTTCAAGTTCTTCGGCTATAACTGAGTCATCCACTGTCAAACCACTCTCCAGATTGACCATAGCTGAGATTTCAGGCTCGTTCGAGTCATCATGAAGATGTCCTGAAGGATTGGTGTAGACATGGCCAATGCCAAAGCCCAAATAATATCTCATGACCATGTCACGATCAGCAAACCTAAAATTGAAATATATGTTAATTCCAAATAGCATTAGTAAGGCTCATGCTGTTTGACCTACCGATTGATGTGGTAGGCTTGCCAATCTTCTCCATCTTGTGCATTATTTGATATTGAGATACCGTCTGAGTGAACTTTACCATCCGCAAAAGCAGGAATAAGATGAGATGATCGCAAAACATCTGTAGGATTGATGAAACCAAAAGCGTTGTGGTCGGTGACTGGAATGAATTTGACTCTGTCAAAGCGACAATGCTCCCACCCCGCCAGTGGTTGGTCAATTAACTCAAACCAGCGCACCCACAGAAATTCAAAGCGTCGGGCTACATAGTCTTGAGATCCTGGTCCAGAAAAAATAATGTTGGCATGGTAGATACCAAGAACACGAGCATAACAGAATGGATGGCTGCTTGTGGAGTCTGCTGATGCCAACATCATTATGTTGCGACGATCTGTAGAGGGGTTGATTGCATCGGTCTCGCGGCGGAGGTCATAAGTAGTGTAGTTGATACGGAGTAGTGGATGCCGGAAGATACGATTTCCTTTGAAAATTACTTGGGAAAAAACCGAGTAGGAGTCTTGGGTATCTGGGTACTGTAAAGCTGTTGGGTTTTGATGAGGCCCACTACCATGGATTTCCTGCAAGCGGGGCAAAAGGTGTAACTTCAACTTTTGAATAAAATCCTAAAAGATTTTTATTTAGCCTATTCATCATCCAAGTCAAGATCAAACCTCACCTTTGTAGCCGGATCATCTTTGTTACTCTGAACAAAAGCAGAGATATCGACAGGGAAATTATGGGATTTTCCAATAACATGGTGTATAGTAGGCTCGTTGGGAGTTGGATCCTGGCTCAGCATAGCCGAGCTCTCAGCACGGATACGGCGGATACGGGCTTGACGACGTTCAATGGCAGCTAATTGAGGTACAAATACTGTACCACTTGTTCTGGAGAAGCGATTTTTACTAGTGCGGTGTTCAAGTTCGCCCTAGCACCAACATGAAGTAAACAGTGTATCAGGGCCAATCAAAAGAGAAAGTAAAAAAAAATACGCACTGCTTGTGTAGAATATGAATCAGTGGTTCCAAACAATTTTATTTGAGAAACATAGTCACCGAGAGCATGTAGCTTATATGTTCGAAGGTTTAGCACTTTTGGACGGCGATCGGTTGTAACTTCCCCTGGATGCTGTGCAGAAGCATGACTTCCAGAATTTGCCCGCCGGGCCTGTTGTCTTTTCCGAGACTCCGCTTCACGACGAAGCTCCCTAGTTGAGAAGGCTGGACATACATCTTCAACAAACCTACATAGTGAAGCTGCAAGGTGCTTTGTGACATTATCAAGAGCTTTGAGAGTCTCATCGGTGTGCATCCGGAGCTTCGCTAGTCCATGCCAATGCCCAAGTTTAAATATAAGGGCCATTATTTTGCTGTTGTGGGGTTCAGGAAACAGACCAGTGAACACTGGAAGAGCGCACTGAAAGTACAAGATAGCACCATGAGGTACGGTCAAGATGCAAACAATACTAGAGGCAAAACTGACTTGTAATATATCTTCGAAATCACGGGCTGCCATTTTTTTCATATCTGAAACATTCCTGCTAAAACGTCTAATTGTACCACGTCCGAAGGTAGGTACTTGTCGATAGCTAGAGCAGGCAGCTTAGGTTAACTAGATTTGAAAGCAAATGGACTTAGACTCACCGTCGGTCAAGCTCAGGCAGCAAATTTCCCTTGAGACTATCCAGAATGCGTAACAGATGAATAAAAATGGCCTTCCACACTCCGAGCTCAAACTCATGTAACAGATCAATTACTAGGATCAAAAAGAAGTCAAAACCGGTATGGGAAAGCCGCTCTGAAAATGCATTCTACAAGATTCATGAGCTTTTGCAGTTCATTAGCATTCTAGCTATAGACCACCCACCTTTACTGGTACCAGTGATTCTTCTTTCAGTAAATTTTCCACTTTGGTGGAGTCAACCACAAAGAGCTCTTCGTAGATAAACTGTCGTGCAGAGACAATTTTCTGTTGTCTTTCAGGGGTATCCTTGCGAGCTAAAATATCTCGCTGATGAATATCTTGCTCGCTTGCCAGATCTTGAAGGCGATCCTTTGGTATAAGGCAACGGGGACATGGACATCGTCCTAAGTTGCGAATATTCGCTATCAAAACTCTAAACCACCATGAATGTCAGTTCTTTTCAATCTCTATCGCTTGAAATTTGATGGAGACCTACTTTTCTGGATAGTCTGCCGAGTAAGTGAAAATTCTTGGGAACAGCCTACGCATTATGCCATCATTACACATCAGTGGAATACCATGCTCATAAGCTTGAATGAACTCTTCATCTAGCAGCTCGCACCATTGAGCATGGAAGAGCTCCCTATTACAGTGAGTGAAAAAGGACTCGCTAGGTAGCTTATCCCCAGACATATCTATAACAAAGTCTCTGAAAGTATCCGGAAGCTATATGGTAAAAGTTAGACTCAGCTCAATTAATAGTTAATAAATCACTGACCGTCTGAAAGTACGCTGCATGTGCACACAAGTTGGCTGATGGTCGACATCGCTCATACTTTGTCTCATTTCCAAAGTAGAGGTACAGCGGCCATAACTTTGTGTCACTGAATGAAGTGAGCTGAGTTGCGTCTGACCAAAACATAAGTGCGATGATACGACGAGGTAAATCACACGTAGGTTCAGGGGCCTGTTCTTGGAGTTGCCGATGAGCTTCCAAGAAAGTTCTTGAAGTGTACAATTCCCCGTGGACTCGAAACTCGGCATCCCGATCTGGAGGACGCCAGAGTAATTGATAAGGCTCGTAATGGAAGACAGAGGCATGTGGGGTACGATCCAAGACCTTTTCACGGATGATTGAAACGAGTGAACGGTGGTAGAAGTGGGGGAGTGTGTAATCATGTGGACCAGGGGATAGTGAGCGTCTAGGAAATGGAACAGATATTGTGACTGGAGTAGATCTCCAACCAGCATCCCCATTAAGCCACTCTGGTGCGCCATCTAGCTCCATCTGACCCAATTCTTTGTCAATTTTTGCCCATTTTACGCCTCGAACATCTTCAAGAAGAAAGTCTTCGCTCTCCATGATATTGATAAGTCTTTTAAAACCATCCTTGCTCTTACGAGAGCCTTGATTCCAATACCAATCACCCAGAAGTAGTGATGATTCGTTGGGATATGGATAAAATGGATTGTATTTATCAAGTGGCGTCATGATGGTACGTTCTTTATTTGAGTCGACTCTGGAGTGGAAATAATGAGCCTTGTCATAGGCTGAAACTGAGTTGTCGCCAGAATGATCTTCGGGATCATGAGATGGTAGAGAATTGCTATCGTAGCATCTCAGCAGTCCAAAAGAGTTTGGTTTAGTTCTATAGACCTCAGGTGGATTCAACACGGAGGGTGGCAGAGCAGAGAGCTGACTCAGATGTTGCTGGTGTTCGACTAACTCAAGAGACCGTGACGGAGGGAGCAAAGCCTCAGCAGGAGGCAGTGGTAAGGGTGGCTCAGGAAGTATGTCTCGAAACCGCTTGGGAAGACAACGGTTCTCTCGACGGGACCGACGCAATGATAGTGGCAAGAGGTCGTCCAAGCTCTGGTCTTCTATGGAAATGGTAGCTGTGGAAGTGGTAGGGATTGGTTGATGATTGGAGCTGGACTCGGAGAGGCTCTGAGATAAATAATTAAATTTATTTTTGAATTCAAGTCGAAAATCCGAAAGACTCACATTATCAGGAGTGTCTTGTAGACTACCAGCTTGTTCCTCTAGGCTGCTGGCCTGAAGGCGAGCTTTCTTCTTGCGGTAAGATTCTTTGGCTGCTTCAAGGGCACTAGAGAGCCGTTTTTTGCCTCTAGAACATGTGTGCTGGTGCCTTGTGAAGCCTCCAGCATCATCATAAGAGCGGCCACAAGCACACGTTCTCGAGAGCACAGCGCTAAAGTGGCCTATCATATATAGGTGAACAGTTAAAGTATAGAGGTGTTGGTTGAGTAACTTCGAGACATTGAGTAATAACGTTACACCTTTACTTCCGGGAAGTGCCGACAGAGGCTGACACCAGTAGGGGTAGGCTCGTTCTGATTTATTCAATGGTCTAAGAACTGGTGGAAAGGCCGTCTTGCGACGGCAGAAACATTGCTTGAAAAATTGTAGTCATGCATAGACGGTCAGAAGTCAAAGAAGCAGACCCTTCAGTCAACACCAACGCACTCTATGTTCCACATACAACGTCCAACCCACCTACTTTGCATTATAGCGCCACTGGGCCGACATTGAATTTCAGCTTACCGGTCGAGTGGCATTGTGAGTCTGGCCCTGGCATTGCAAACTCAGACTCGGGGCCAAGTGTCTCGTACTCCGAGTCGGACTCGTCCGAGACTTCTGAAGCCTCCTTAATCCCGGTCGATCCATCTATGCTGCATTATGACCAATTCTGGGCATCTGATATCATCACATGGCATCTCGATCAAACTCTCACTGGCGAAAAGATCCCACCACTCCGAATGGTAATCTATGATGAAGGCGGGACAGGAAAATCGGCCTCTCCTCATTCATTTGGAGGTGTCGCTGTCATCAAATGCGGAGACTGTTTCCAGTTTCCTCCTGTTGTGTCAGGAACAGAGGCACTATATTTCCCTGCTGTGGCAACGCAGCAAAAACACGATGGCATAACCAGACGCCTAATCTACCAAGAAAGTACCACGGTTGTTGTCCTCAAAGAACAAATGCGCATAGTTGATGAGGGATGGCAGGATTTTCTGCAGCACCTTCGGTTCCATCAAGCATGTCAAGGATACGATCAAGGGTGAACCCCTGACACTTGCTGAGCGCTACGCTGTTGCCCCACGAGGAACAATGAGCAAGTCAGGCAAAAAACGACGTAAAGATCTTCCTGCAATGGTGGAGATTAGAGTTGGGATGAAAGTCATGGTCATGCAAAACGTGGAAACGGACCTCGACATTACCAATGGTGCACGCGGTGTAGGTTTGCGACATCTTGCTCAGCCCCAAGGAACCAAGTTCTAGTTTCATGTAGATCAGTGATAGAAATAAATAGAGTAAATAAATCGAACGGACATTGATTATGATGGCAGAAAATTGAAATGTATTGGGATAGTCGTTGGTGTTGGCGAAGGTTGGCACGGGCTGTGCGCGGGATAAGCAAAGCGTCGCACAACAAGACATTTCTGTTTTTGGGTGAAAGGGGCAATTTCCGGTAAGACAGGGGGTGGTCACTTTCTCACGAATTTCACACCGAGAGAAACCAAGGCCATTATAAAAAATACCCGTATAGAGCAAAGTTATGGGGTAGGACTCACGATGTAAAACTGAAGGCTATTTTGATAATCATTACAGACTCATCGCTACAAAAGTTGGGTTGACATCAAGCTACAAGACAATCCAGAATGCCGTAGTATCTTTTGGATCCCGTAGGGCTTACTTTCGGGGCTGCTGCTTTGCCTACAAACACTCTCTTTAAAGATACATAAATTGCCGGCCAAACCTTGCACTTTACATATAGACATATGTACTTGTTACGAGTCATGATCATCTCACACAACGGATCCTGCTCCTCCGAATCAGTCATTTCCAGAATTGGAGATAGTTGGTATAAGATCACCTGAAAGGGAGGCGGGAGGAGAGTCCTCCTCAAATCCAGAATTAGGAGTTGCAGATCGAGAGGGTCCAGATGAAACACTCCGTGATTCCACCTCTGCTTCCAGGGAGTCCAGCTGAGCGTCTGCAGAAGCCATGGACTGTAGCTCTTCATTGTATGATTCGTGCCGAAACAGCATGAGAGAGTCCAAAGTAGGGGTTGCAATATCGGTGATGAATTCTTGCTTCTGAACTTGGTGTACGCTGGCAAGAAAGTTTGTGTAGTGTCGAGCCTCTTTCAACTCCCAGGCCGATGCCAAGGCTCTGAACCGCCTGGTCTCCCGGCTTGCATGCTTCATCAAAACAGCCTCTTCTAGGGCCTTACCGGGTAATTTCTTCAGACCTGCTTTGAAAAGAAATTGTCCCTAGAGACAAGACCGGTTAATGGCAAAAATAACGAGGACTTTGTCACGGTGGAAATACC
This sequence comes from Leccinum uliginosum, assembly GCA_038091455.1. Classification (NCBI taxonomy): domain Eukaryota; kingdom Fungi; phylum Basidiomycota; class Agaricomycetes; order Boletales; family Boletaceae; genus Leccinum; species Leccinum uliginosum. The sequence continues at coordinate 7,081 of JBBPOM010000556.1, read as the reverse complement.
TTCTTAACCTCATCAAGAGATAATCCATCTCCTCCTGGCCGCAGAATCTTCTCAGTGAAGCGTAGCTCCAGTGCCTGTGATAGAAGACCCCTTGATTGGCGATAAGGGTTCCAAACCCTGGACAAAGAACTGCGACGCCTGTAGGCTCCACCTTTTGATCGCCCTTTAAGCTCAGGTCCATCGGAGGTCCCAGAGGAAGTGAAAACGCTGGGAGAGGAAGAGGGAAGGAGAGGAGAGGAAGGGGGAGAGAACGTTGAAGAGATACTGTCTGCAGGACGACAGAGTGGACTCAAATCTGTAAAATGTTCTTCTAGCCCAATTTCCCCACTTCCGTGAAACAGGGCTGGGCCAGGGGATGTTCGAATCATACGACTAGAGGGAGATGCTCAACAGAGTCTGATCACAGTAAGCGGAGGGGGAAAAGTGCGTGAGAAAATTTTTGGGAAGGAAAGCGGAACTTGAAAACAAGCCCAATGATTCAATGATCCATAAATACCAAGCAGTTAACCATGTAGAGAATAAAATGGTCAGGACAGTGGATAATATATACATTTAAGAGCTAAAGTATAGACTATTTCCCCAACCATTATGGTTCTCAGCCCAGGTAGCCATGTTTCTATCAGTGTGAAGCACAAATGATGCTCTCTCTCCCTGATAATCCAGGTTGAAATGAGTGGTTTCAGAGGAGTGAAATACTACCAAATCCCCACTACCCAAGGCTAAAACCAGTCCCTGCTCCACCAAGACTAACTCACCACCTACAAAGTTTCCAATAGGCATGACCAAGCAGATATTCTTGTCCATGGTATCTCTATGAGCCTCTGAGCGAATGTTCAAATTGACCACAAGAGATAAAAAGGGAGCTACAGGACCCTCATACCCTCCAGGCAATGAATCAGATAACTGCATGAGGACTTCATAATCCTCCTGCAGATAGTTCTCCATCTACAAGCCCTTAGAATTAGCTTCAAGCAACTTAAAGCAACCTATCACCTACCACTTTAGTTACCCACTGAAAAACACTCTCAAAAGCTTCAAGAAGCTTATGATACTCCTCATTATGTTCAAACATCTCAGATGAACCATAGGGCATCATCTGGGTATAGTTGGTGGGCCTCTGATATAGCTCAAGGTTGTGGGGATGAACATCAGAAGGAGCATCAGTTCCCTTCAAAGAGTTCTGTTAATGAAAGATAAATCAGATAAATCAATACTCACCTTTAGGGTATATCTGTTGTAGATAGAGTAATGGATGCTTTGAAAGGGCCTTGCATCCTGCTCTATTGAGTTGACATCTACCAGTCTAGAGTCACCATCAAAGGCTCCTATAAACCTCTCTACCAAATTCTTCTTCAGATCAGAGGGCATTTGGCTAGACATGAAAGCCATTAGACTTCCATCACTATTCCTGATTTCAAAACTTTGCCTACTTAGAGATTAGAAGGGGAAAATTAATAGGTGACCAAAGGCACTTACCCCATATCCTTGACAGAAATATGAAGGTAGGATCCAGTAGCCTTGAATCCTTTTGGGTAGAAGAAGCTAAGCTGCTTTTAGGTCCGTTATTGTACCATTTAAAAAAAATCAAGATCATACCTTATCCTGCAATTCAGGTAAATCTAAAACCCTCAAGGCCTTTGAAGCCCGACTCCTCTCATCCTGAGTCCATTGTAAATTAGCCTCACCAGTCAATTGGCCTCGAGGTCCTCTTCGATTGATCTCAAGATTAGGGTCAAAGAGAGTGGAGATACTAAAAACTTCTTCCCACTGGGAGGTCTTAGTCTGCAAGCACAGAGCTGAAGACCTATTTTGTAATATGTCCGTAGTCGGATTAGTCCTCTGGACCACCAAATGGCTTTTGAGGACAGGCTTCTCCATACAAACTCTCCAAGTCTCTTCATCCCTTTCGGTTAGAGCTATAAAACTTGCCTTTATTTAGCGAACATAGATTAAAGAAGTCCAAGAAAAACTTACTTGGTTTTGATAGAACCAAATAATTGATCGGTCACCCTGAGATCGGTGCAGTCAATATAGGATGGAAGGCTGTTGAGAGTCAGGAATTCCTGGCAAATCATACCAGGACCCAAGGTTATGGGAAGAGACTGGCGGAGGCACTCCACCACAGGAATGATATTATCCTTGATCAGATTGGGGGTTTCTACTTCTATTTGAATTCCAATTCTTCACAAGAGAAGAAAACTGTCACGTACTACACGTAGCAGGCTCTCTCAACATTTTCCCTATCTCCCAAGGCGCCTGAGCATCCAAGCTGGTTGCTACCGTTCGTAAATCTTTGGCAGCGATCAATAGCAAGAGGTAGAAACCTCCACCATTCGCTAGGTGAGCGAATCGGTATCCTTCCTGAACCCATCGGTAAAACGTGGCTCTGGATGGACTACCCTCCAGGTGAAGGACTTTATTCTGAAAGATGTCGTTGACGTCTTGAAGATCGGTAGTGGCCATAAGGCTGTGGATAGTTCGTCCCCGTAAGATGATAATATATTCCGAAGAGCTCAAAAAACTACCTTTGACATTTGATCAATAGCATAATGGAGTTCAGAATCAGAGACAAATTACTAGAAGATTTACTTTGGCTACGGTGGACCAAGGCAGGAAGAGAATCGCCTATAGCTCTCTGCCACTCGACCATATGAGCTTTCAGCTCATTCACCCAGACATCCGTGCTTTCAGTAGCCGCACCAGCCAGTGAAGCGATGAAAGAAAGGGCCGTGGGGTTCCTACTAGAGCTGGCTGTAGTTGCAGTTTGAACAAACCGTGTCAAATCCGAGTCTGCTCCGGAGCTGATGGGCCTAGCAGTCGTCGTCTTCAGACGTTTGGGCAGGGGTACTCCTCCTCGGGGACAAGCCCGAGGTCGTTTCTTTTTAGGATGGTCAGGCCCTGCCCGACCAGCTGGAACACGAATATCCAAAGTCTCCAACTCCAAGTCCGGCCCCGAGTCCGGCCCCGAGTCCAGCTCCGAGTCCTCCCCCAGCAACTTTCGTAACTCCCGGTCAATGTCCTTGTCCTGTGCCCCGCCCATGACCCCGGTGTTGGTAGGATAGTCCAATTCACCTAGGGTAGCTAGTAGCTCTTGGTCAATTGCATCCATGTCAGAAGTAGCCAAGTTGTCAGAGACCGAGTCCAACGGGGGTTCCGAGGTTGGCCTGTTCGCACCTAGAGCTGCTTCGAACAACCGCACGAGCTCCATGGTCTCAGAATTAGAGGGGGACTTTGGAAGCAAGCTTATTAAGTAGTGTACTTGGGAGGGATAAAGTGCGAATCGAATAAGGGCCGGGGGTTGCATGATGAAGGTGGACGACGCGGACGGGGCCCCGTGAGAAATAATCTCATGCATGAGATTGCAGCGAGGACGGGCTTTCAACGACGCCAAGAACTCGGCGGTCACTGCTGTTACCTAAGCAAACACTTGATGTTATCCTGCCAGCACGCCGGTGCAATATGAACCTACTAGACAGCTAGTTGAACCAGTTTCTCTCCTCGGTGGCAACCCGTAGTCCATAACACTCCATAATCAACTTTGACGATCACACTAAGTCATTGTAAGCGGATGACGAATGATTGGTCTGGCCTGCTTGTCTGCAGCCTCGTCAACCCAGCAGGCACATATACTGCTTCAGCTGTGCTCTGTCGAAAGGTGGTCAGCACAGCAAGACCACCTCATACACGGAGACGGGACTCACGGGTCCACCTCCTGCATGACCCCTGGCAACAGCTCAGATACGACAAGCACATTGCTAAGTTCTTGTACCGAATCATCGACATGAACGATTTTGCGATCTGAAAAATTGGACTATCAAAGACGTGGGGTTTGATGGATAGGATGGTCTCGTCGAGCCTCTCTTTCTTCTGATTACGTAGCAATTTCATCAATGAGTTTTCAAACGGTTTGCTCGAGATTCGCTGTATCATTCCTCTGGCAGAAGCCTATCAGCACAGCAAAATTCTTGACGGCAAAGAGAACGTACTTGAGCATTCGTAGCATTGGTTGAGTCATTCTGTTTCCTGATTGGACGTAGCAAGCTCGTCACGGAGTTTTCGAATAGTAGTATCCTTGACATTCACTACATCGTCCTCGGGCGGAAAAGGATGTAAGCTTAGCAGAGGGACAGTGTTAATAAGCGCACTTTGATATGCATTCTCTGCATGTAAGGACTCGACCGTGTCTTTGAGACCCGTGTTCCGATTTTCTCGCTCGAGGGAAGGAGATTGCAAATCTTTCGAAGTGTCACGGTCTTTTTACCCGCGGTCGCAATGTCGCCGTCTGGATTCGGGGGAAGTAGACTATGATGGTGGAGCCAAGTTGTTGGAGCGGCGTAATATCCCAGAGGGAGACGAACTCACGAGTGAGCAGGGTCGCGATGACTTTGTTGTTCCATGCCAGTGAGATACATCTTGGTTCGTTGTCGTTGTGAATGTGCCATTTCGCGAGCGTCTTCTCGTAAAGAGGACAGCAAGTCAGGTGTTTTGTTGTCTCGCAGGCGAACTAGGGTGCGTGCAGTCAGTTCCTGTCATTATTCCACTTACATACATACCTGGGCTGGTGGCAACACTTCGAGACAGGAGACCAAGTCGGATGGCCTGCGGTTGATTCACGCTCGGGCTCAGTGCCCGGACACGGTGCCTCTTGGCCCAATCCCAATTTACGCGTGGGAACTGACATGAAACAAAAAATTTGGATATATTTGACAAGTGCCCGCACGACTCGGCTCGTCCTCAGTTTCCGGTCGCGGGGCCTTACCGTTCTTGACGTAGTTCGCGGTATCTTTGAACCCAGTAGGTCCACTGCAAGTGGGCTAGATTTGTTCTCAATGGCCCGACAAGGCGGAGACCAAGCGCGGGACACGATATACCAGGTATCGCCGACTTGCCATCTGCCCGAGACGACGCTTGATGACCTATTGGAGTTTGGTGGGGGATCGAGGGGAGGAGTATAATTTGGTGGCATGAGAGTGACGGTGTTTATAGATTGTTCGCCTTGTTCTGACTTGTAAATCGATGTCGACTTGGGTGGCGCAGACTGCTGTTCTCATCTTTGACCTCTTTCATTCACATCCGCCGTCGCTCATCCCTCTAGAACTGCGTTGGTCAGAGAACACGCTCCGAGTCGTTCGCGAAAACGTACCCTGCGCCCATCACCTTTAGCTGAGCGCATCAACTTAGTACTTATACTGATCATCTATCACCGAATTATGGTTGTGCAATAACCCATTACGCAACAATTCGCATCTTAGCAATCGATTTTTGTACCAGAATGTAAGCCCATGGTATGTCGATGGCGGCCAGTAACTCAATACACTCACTCACAAGCATTCGTCCAATTTCGAAAACGCTCGCAGGTCCCCCCACGTCGTGCTGCATCACCGTACTCAAACACGCAGGCATCCTTGTTAATCGCATCGAGGCGCGACGTCCGGACCACACAAGAACGTTCTCCAATTCTTCTCGGACGTCGTTGGACCGATGTAAGTCGATAACAAGCTGCTGGAAGACTGCCTTGTCTTGTGCGGTACGTTGCGCGCTCGCGCCCTGAGAACGAAACTGACGACGTCCAGGTTTTGCATGATTAATCGTGCTCGGACCAGGGTATTTGATTAGAACGCACTTCCAGGAATTACCAAAGGACAGCGACTGGATGGCTTTGGAGTACCAAGGCGCTCGCCCCCGCGATGGAGGCCTTGTCAAAGTGGTTCGACGCCGTCAAGGCGGCGTACGGTGAACTCGCCCGCTCAAAAGGCGCAAATTCATCCCATCCATCGTGGATCGTCATCATTTCCGTCCCCCCTTCTTTGCTTGCTAGGCACTGAGATGGAAAAGTACACTGCGGTCGGTACGTGTCGGCTAACCGTCGCTATCAAGACGATCGACGTATGTTGATCAAATGTCTCTCCAGGGTACTATTCCGGCGCACCATTCGTGCTTGATCTAGCTGCAGAGGTGCCATCATCGCAGGTAATGATATGATATCTTATTGTTTTGACGAGGAAAACAAACACATTGATGAACGTACGCACGTCCTCGTAGGTGCCATTGCTCGTCTCCTCGAGGAAAGCCATTTCGAAAACTTGAAGTCGCCCGTACGTCTTCCCTGAACGTTCTTCCAATTGCTCGGGGATCCTTTGACGTAGAGCTGCCAGACCGCGATATTGTACGATAGAGCTGGACTGGAGCCTCTCACAGTGGACAGGCGAAAATGAGACGAAGGGTGTTGAAGAGAACCGCGACAATGGGCATGGCTGGCTTCCTTGGCACCGCTGGTGTCAATATCCTGTGCTCAGCCATTGGTTCCATTCCGGCACCTGCCGTTGCACGCACTGCGTCGTCCCTTGAGAGGGTCCAGACGCACAGATGACGAGTGTGCAGAGTGTGTGACTAGATCATGGCGAACTTGTACATACAGATATACTTCTTCTGGATGCGGACCCGTTTCGAGAGCGCAAGGCACCTAACAAGAAAGATCCGAAAGGTGGACCGGTGGGAAGTGGCACGGAAAGACCACCACAGGTCCATTCATTTTCCAATAAGACAGCCCTCCGAGGGAGTCCGGGCTCTTTGAAACCCGCCATGTCAATTGAAACGCGCAATCTTAGATAATCCATGGGGTACAAAGACTCCGCTAAAAGCTGTTGGTAACTAACCGTAACGGCGCTGTCACGCCAAGTCCCCGACTCGGTTTGTGACCATGTAACAGTGATTTCGCACGTTTGTTTACGTAATTATTTCCTGCAACGATTTTCCGCAGGTGGCCGGACGTTTGCAGCTGACAGAACCCTCCTCTCTTAACAGAGTCGGGGAACCCGATAAATTACCTTGTTTAACAAGGTCACTCTACCTGATAATTGTGGCTGTGTGTCTACCGATTTTGCCAATTCGTGAGAAAAATGAGAGGCTGTGTCATTTCTCTTTTATCCTACACTCGTTTCTCATTTAGTGTACATACAGACTCTTCTCGTTAGTTCACGACTATTCATGCTCCTGTTCCGTATTCCGTTGTACGTTCGCCCACCATTCCGCAGTCACTGAATCCAATTTGTTGAGGTGTTCGTCCTCTTCTCGTAGATGT
>JBBPOM010000555.1:0-22929 GCA_038091455.1 Leccinum uliginosum | reverse complement strand
TTTAGCAACCTCATGGGTGCGTGATCACCGTGCAATAAAGAATCCACGTTGCCTGACATTGTTGGTCTAACAGCATTGCGATGGTTGCTTGGCATGTTCGAAGCGGGGTTTTACCCAGGCGTAGCGTACTACCTTTCATGGTACGTGCCATTCGCAGATCGCTCTCCCCCAATCTTTGACGGGTGCGAGATGACGAACGAATAGCTGGTACAAGCGCAACGAGTTCGGTCTGAGGCTCGCAATATTCTTCTCCGCAGCGACAGTGTCCGGCGCGTTTGGCGGTCTCCTTGCGGTAGGCATACTTTATTATGTTTTCCCTCCATCAGTGTCTTACTCGACGTGCGGGCGTTGCTCCAGGTCGCGCTTGGAACTCGACGCGGCGTCTGGTAAGATTTATATCGACGGCATCGACATAAACTTCATGATTGGGCTGCATGACTGTACGTTGCTTCAGAACGTGACACCGATCTGATCCACTCACCCTCATCGAGAGTATGCTCGATCGTCCCACAGTGTCCAGACTCGTTGAAAGGTACGCTGTGGGAGAACATCGATCCGGTGGGCGAGTTATCAAGATGTGGATACTGGGTTCCGCTCGAGCATGTGTGTATTCGTTTCTTTGTCAGTCACGGTCTGCTGACCCCAGTAACTCACCCGCGTGCAGGCCCATCTAAAGTCGTACATGGAGGGCCTCTCAAGCTGCCAGTGCCACACACACACGACTGCACGAACGATGGCATGCCAGTACCAGCAACGACTCGGATATGGCAGAAGGAATATCAATATCGTCATCACCAATGATACAACAGCCACTACAGCCCTATCCAATGGCGTGACGATGACGATCATCGATGATGCCACCACTGTGCGATGGCTCGACGACCATAACAAGCGACGATAGACGCAACGGCGTGGAACTCCGAGTCACGTGCCTGGCTCATGTCCCTGCCATCGCGTGACGGTCTATGCGCCATCTTGTGCTCACGTACTACCTGCCTTTGCGTCCTCGTCCTCACCCTCGTCTTGCCTCGTGTCCCTGACGTCGTGTCGTCGTTGTCGATGTGACGAGTCGTCATGTCGAAACGACGTGGCTGCTAGGGAGGAGGAGGAGGATGGGTGCTCACCAGGCAACGACGAACCGTCGAACCGTCGCATCACATCTTCGATGTGTTCAAGTTGTCGTGACGACGTGTGGGTGCCATCGTGTCGGGGAAGTGCGAGTGGAGGCGAGTGCAAGGAGGGGGAAGAAGCAGAGAGGTAGTTGTAAACTATTATAAGTGGGACTTGAACTTGAAGAAATTACGAGCGGAAGTGTCACGTGACGTTGGCTGAATTGACACTGTTCGCGTTGTTGTGCCTCCGCTTCTCTCCCTCTCCCTCTCTACAATCGCCCCGGACCTCGACCATGGTGCCCCCCCTCTCCCTCGCACTCACCCACCTACTATGGCGTGACGATGATGACGACTTGGATGACGCCACGGCAGGGAGATGAGGGCAAGACTGACGCGGACAACGCGGACGATACAGCGACGAACGCGTCGAAAACGTGCGCTCTTCCCTCTCTTTCTCCCTCACCCACCCAATCCCAGACCTCCATGCTGCCAGCGCACCCCACGGCGTGACTCGGAGAGGACGCCACGCGACTTGAACAGTACACGCCCCCGGGCCCCGACGGTTGACGTGGCCCCGCGACGCGACGAGGAGGAGGACGGGAGACGGCGTGGCGTCAGCGACACCGCGGTCCCACAACCAGAAGAAACAAAAGCGAACTCAGGCTAGCCCACTCACAGGCCAAATGGCAAGACAGCGGCGAGACCATGATAGTAAATAAGTACTGGGTGGCTACTGCATAAACAACGCGGCGACCGCCGACCGCGAGACATGATATACGCTCTGACTAACCCCACTGGCAGCACCGAGACACGAACCACGAAGACCTCCGAAACGACAGACATCGCCAGAACCTACCACGACAACCTCCAACACCTGGACTGTCATGATCTCCTATTTCCTGTTATTTGATTACGGTTTCCCATATTTAAGCCCGAGCGCCTCCTTTTTCCTTTTCTTTTGATTCGTCCTCCTTGTATTCTGTCACCGCATCCGTACACCTTCAGGTTGGTTCCTGTTCTCGCTACCTTGTATTCTGTTCACCGCATCCGTACACCTTCAGACCATATAACATTCTTGGTGCATCTTGTACCGGATAAATGGTCCCTGACATGGACCTGCTCCCCCCGACGGACCCTGCATGCCAAAATGCGTAAGCCACCGTGTAGCAAAGATCTCACCGGCACAACACCTCGCCGACCCCGCCTCGTCTCTGAATGAACTGATACACAACGGGACTTCTCAAACGGATGGATGTGCCCGATCTATGTAAGTATAACTTAAAAAAAAAGATCGATACCGCATCGAAAACTCGGGAAATGTCGAACCTCTTCGACACCCTCCGAGTCAGGCTATGCACCTTTCGTGACTTCGTCTGCCCGATCGCTTCATACGGACGGACGAGTCCCTCTCCCTCTACTCGTATAGTACCCCCTACTAGTAGTACCGCATGACTTGCCCCCCAAAAAGAAATGTCCGCGGTCCACGTCGTCCGTGGGAGTTTTTGCCGTGGGAGGGATTGTGGCATCCCTCGAAAAGCGTCACACCGTGATCTAGAAATGAGCCCAAGAGACATATTACTATGACGGTATGTTCCCTCCTTTCCGCGTTCCCCGAACTAGGATTGACAATATTGACAAGTATCCTTGGACGGGATGCGCATGACGCCTGACTTAGTTTTGGCTCTCGGGATGCTTGACAAGATGCAGGTCTTGGTACGTACGTGCGTCCTCCTCTCTAGCTCACTCCTTCTTACTTTTATCACTTATTTTCCTCCTTGGTTACTTCCCGGCCCCTGCTTCGTTATCACCTAGTAATCCCTGTACCTTGCCCTCACCTGGCATACACGCAACACCCCAAATGCGCATCGCCGGAATTGATGGCGACCTTCCATACCGATGAGTGCATACATTCAAGTTTTTCCTTCACCGCGTCACGCCCGAGACGGCCGAGGAGCTCATGGACAACGGCACCGATGTCAGTCTTTTCTGCGTTGCTTAAATCTTTACTCATTGATTGTGATTATGCCACAGTCCTCGTGGTCACGGTGAGGGGAACCCTGCATTCGAAGGCTTGTTCGAGGTTTGTTCTATCTCAACTGGGGGGTAGATTATAGGTGTGTCCGATGCTCCAGTTCGTCTCAGCGCGTTGGCCTCATAGCTCTCCCCTTATCTTCTCCCCACAGCCGCAGCCGATAGCTGCATCAACGGCATCGTGCTCGTGATTCTCGAGCTCCTCCAGACATACCTGCGTGTATCAACATCAATATGACTACCGCCACAGTGACACGTCGATGGGTTGTTATGCGCAACAGACAGGGCCACGACGTGCTCGTCATTTCCGAGACGGGGACGCAGAAGGACAAGGGGAAAGTATCATATGGTCAACGTCCCACTAAGGACGGCCCGGGGATCACGGACAAGGCATTCAAGGCCGTGTTTGAACCGGTACGTCTACTGTGTGATGCGTCTGAGCTGACGTGGTGGTTCACACTGGTTTTTGTAGGTCATATAGACATCATCACGATGGACATTTACGGTCCGAGTGCTGCTGGAACGTATCGAACAGCTCTTGGCCTTTCTTGTACTTTTATCCTCCCCGGGCCAGACTCCCCCAAGTCCCTACTAACGTACCAGTAACTTGCGCACTCTCTCCTCGACATTGACGCCAATGGTATCCTAAACGTCTCTGCTCACAATAAGACCACTGGCAAGTCGAACCGCATTACGATCACGAATGACAAGGGTCGTCTGTCGAAGGAGGAGACAAGTTGAGCGCATGCATCAGGAAATTGAAGAAAGTCTGTTCAGCCATTATAAAACATTACCATCATTCTAAAGTACATTAGTCTATGTCATTCTGATACACAATAAGATCAAGCTAGTTACTCCTTGGGAGAGTTGGGATGCAAAACCCTTTATTTCATAATTTTATTGCTGATCAGATTTTATCAAATCGATTGTGATGATTATTTCTTTAATATTGATATACTTTGTCAAACTTCACTCATTGCCACATATGATCAAGATTGTAATCACTATTTACATAGTTAATGACTGTCAGTTATTTAGGGTTGATAAGTTATGTCACATTGGTCTATTATGGCAACTGTTTTGGTCATCAGATATTATCATAATCAGGATTGCAATTATTATCTATAAGTTCAGTCATTTAGAGGTGATGAGTGAGATCATATTCATCTATGATGATAACTGCTTGGATGATATTGCAAGTAATGATATGTCTGATTATATTGTCATTTCTTGCTAACCTTTTCAGATATATCTAGCTTTATCATGATTAGTATAACTGAACAGTAATAGCTTTTGAAATTATTGTGTTTAAAGTTGATATAGCTGATCTGATCTATATAATTGCCAGTTGTGAGATACTCATTGTCTTCTAGTTAGCAGATAATCAGTATTACAATTACTATACATCTGCTCACCTATTTTGAGCTGATAAGTCAGATCACATTCATCTTTGATGATAACTATTTGGTTCACATTACAAGGATTGATATATTTGATTTTATTGCCATTTCTTGCTAATCTTTTCAGAGCTATCTAGATTTATCTTCATTGTTATTACCTATCTATAATATGACCTATTGTGGTATATGGTCATGATTTCAATCACTATACATTATGATGCTCACTCACCTAGAGCTAATAAGTTAGATCATATTCATCTGTCATGACAATTGTTTGGAGCATATTGCAAGGATTGATATATTTGATTATATTGTAATTTATTGTTAATATTTTCTGAGTTGTCTAGAATTATCTTCATTAGTATCACTGAACAATAATAGCTTTTTAATTGTTTTGACCAACTTTTTAAAGTAGGTGCAACTGATCTGGTTTGTAAAATTGTTGGTTGTGATATATACCTCTACTTACGGTGATCTGGATCAATAGTATCAACAAAATTAGATTGATAAGTCTGATCACAACCCTCTCAAGGGTGACAATGATCAAGACTATAAGACTAATGATTGTGAGAGAAACCAATCCTCATAATAAACTTGATCAGCAGCATCAAAGTTGATCTGCTGATCTTTTTTTTCCTACTGATAATTCTCAGAAAAACTATATACCCAAAGATTAAATTGGTCATTTTCTCCTAACTGTCATTGTCTATCATCTACACAAAAATTTCATTTATTAACTTGTGCATCTTTCCTAGAAAGTTGAGAAATGCAGTCAACATTCTACATCCTGCATCATGGTTTGCTGGTTGATATGTTACTAGTAGCATGCCATTGAAATTGATTGAATGAAAAGTCATCAGACGGCCGTATTCTATCATCTCACTAATTTAGCAGAGTCGACATCCAGATATGGTCATTATGTACTCCCTCAAAGTCAGAGTCCGGGATAGCTAATTGCATGCTGTAATTAATTATATAAATGAGTAACACATAATCAAGCTTAGTCAGATCCATTCACAGCCAAAGCTGCGTTCCTCTCATTGCGCTCAGCCCGTTTCTGTCGAATCCTAGCGAGTGCACTGTTTTTCGACGGGAGACGTTCTACCTCAGAATAAAGCGGGAATATCTGTCTGTTTAGTCCGTCAGATCACAACTCGAACGTTATAATAAATAATAATAATGATAATAAATCATACCGGTTCCACCAAACGAGCAACTGATCGACTTCATCCTTTTCTTCGGGGTCCTCGAGTAACTCCAAGATGCTGTTGTAGAAACGTTCCGAATCTGTGATGAGGTCAGTACGAGAAAAAACTTGCGCCGCAGTCAATGCAAAACGGGCCTGTGACAATGAGCTGTTTTGCCGCCAGGCCATTACCGCGTTGCTCACCTGTGTAGCAACATAAGCTAGGGAAGCCTTTGTCACCGAGCGCATCCCGTGGATGCGCGCATTTCCAGAACGGGTGGCCTTGGGCTCCTGATCGACTGAGCTGGGAGACGTAAAAACGTGCTTGAATGCCTTCAATCGGTGACAATCAAAATAAGACGCGATAAGTTGTGTCGTCAGCACTCACCGCTACGAGAAGGCCACTGCGGAGAAGTCCATTCCAAGGGTCTTCTGGATCATACATATAGTTTGCGTATAAGAAGATTGGCCATTGGTCTCCGACTACTTGTAGTTCGCCATTCGCAAGCTTGCTACGAGTCCTACAAGTCGGGTCATAAAAAATTACCGAGACAGCAACATAAAATAAAACACCTACTCGATGTTGCTCCAGTCAAGACCCGCTGGACAGAGAAGCGCTCCGGTGCGGTCGTGGATGAAGCCACGTCCAGACTTGACGTTGCGGGGGATGTGCGGGACCAGGGATTGCCCTTTCGGGGTGATCCAATCGATGATCGGGCCTTTCATTCCTTTAGTATCGTCGGCCCTGGCGCCATTGGCCCCTTTCTGGATCTATGAATAGTGATATCCATGTAAATTCTGCATAAAACGGATGGCGACAAGACTCACCAGGTCTGCCATCGCAATGACCTCGTCCTCCGAGGACTCCATGATTCGATCTTCTAGCCCCGGCACCATTCGAAGAAGCTCGCGGAAAACAGCATTCTCCTTTCTTTCGCTGCGGATCGAGTTAAAAGTGTCCAAGAACGAGAGTCGGTCAACGCACACAGCCGTCAAGCGGTCTTGAGGAACATTGTCAGACATGCTCTGGATCCCATTCGTGACGAGGGTATGGACGTTGCAAAAGGCATGAACAGCCCTGCCAAAGTGGCGTCCGTGATGGACCAGCGGATCTTGAGCGGTCCTAAAACAGTTAACCAATTAAACAGAACCAGGCACTCAGGGATTTGGCGGCAAGATTAACTTGGAAGTTACTCACGGTTTTTTTCTGGGGCCAAGTTGCAAAGCACTCGAACATCCACGCTTCCTACCTGATGCAGGCCGTTCATCGTCACTGGAAAGGGTAGACATCAGACGACTCGGAGGAATAGGTTGTAACTTATCGAACGAACCTTCTTATATGCTACAGGATAAATTCAAAAATACTAGCTATTTTGCAGTGAGCGAACAAAGTTCAAACGACGCAGCTCCAAACGATGAGATGGGAAAATCTGCAAGCTCCGATCTTACCTAATGTTCGCCACAGATGACAGCGACTTTACGGGTGAGAAAGTCTAGGCGGCGGTTACCTTTTCCCATCACTGAATCAATACCAGCGGAGCGAACAAAGTTACGATAATATTCGTCGTTCGACTCACCTCCAAACGATGAGATTCGGGAGAATCAGTCTCCGCTCTTACCTAATGTTTGCCACAGTGGCAACAAGTTTGCAGGTGAGAAAGTCTAGGCGGCGCTTACTACTCTTCGGCAACCGTTCAACCGTTGAGCTCACTCGTTGAACGTTGGACCGTGCCAAGGCTTGAAGTATCTGCCCGCAACTTGCCAAGGTCAGTGTCAAACACATGTCCCAGGTATTCATTTGCACGGTGGCCTCAGCGTTTCAAACTTTACCGGAGTTCCCGGATCACTGACTCGTCCAAGGTCGGTAACGCGGCAGCTCATCGCTGTTGACGTATGTAGGAGTGGACCAATAATTGCTTCCACAAGGTCAGTGTTTAGCTCGTTCCCGTGTTTCCCGAATCACTGACTCAGATCAGCAACGCGGCTCACCGCTGCCGATGTTGGACCGTCAACTTGAAGTAGCTCATTCCCGTATTTCAAATCACTGACTCGTCGGTAACTTTGCACTGATTTGGCACCCACAACCCCAAGCAAGCGCATGCACTTACAAGGATGAATGCATGAAGCGATGCTCACCCGACTTTAGCCTCCTCAGTAGTGACGATTCGGATCTTAAAATCTCAATGGCGATGTCGTCTTCACCAGATAGATATCAATCTAGAGGTATGTTTCCTTCTTACCGACCTTATCAGGCAGAGATACTGACGTGTTGGCAGCCTCATCAAATACTTATACTTCCCTCAGTGGGCTTGTTTTTGCTCAAGGCAATCGCGTCACGGATGATGCACGACAGCGCCCGAACACTCCAACAAGTAATTAACCGCCGCCCGTTTATGGAAACCATCTGATTAGTGCCAGTCTTAGATGCTGCGTGGCAACTACCTCCAGTTCGTCTCGAATATGACCCAAATTCCAACGACTATTCGGAGAATTTGAAAGGTTCAACACATTCGCTCCATGAATTGTTGTCCGATCTTATCCGAGAACTTCGAGCGACAAACTTCTCGCTTGGACAGCTATCGGCTGATATGCCACAAAATCACTCGTTTGATAGACGTGGGGGTGCTACCCCGGGCCAGGGTGGTTGCAGAATATGTCAGCGTTACAATAGTCTACAATAGGCGCAGTCTGAAGGCGACAATGTTGAGTGGCCAAGCTTTAACGATACCGTAGAATACTTGTACACTTTTGAATAGTTTCTATACATGACAAAATTTTGGCATTCGGGGTTGGGAACAGCACAACATGACAAACATTCGGTGTCCGTAGTAGTACATGATACACTACTGTTAATGCTATAATGAAACACTACATGTTTATGCTCGGGTAGCCATAGCACGGGAAAGTCTAACGTGTGGGGAGCCCCCACGAGCTGGTCTGGTACGAGAAAAATTGCCACTACTACTAACACGACTTTGAAAGGTATTCATACGGGAAGTGAAGGGATACACAATTGCACGACCAATAGTCAAAAGATAAGCACCTTCTGGAATAGAAGGATCCAATGCAGACAAAAATTGTGCGTGAGCACCCTCGATGGTTCCCGGAGTCATGTGTTGTGCGATTGACACCTCGACCTTCTCAAGGATTTTCTGTGCCTTCAGCATGTTCTCCATTGCAGCTTTCTTGTTACTCAGCGCAGCACCCCAGGAGTATGCCTGCTGATCAGCATGATCAAAGCCAGGGGGCAACTCTTTCTTCTGTTTCAAGAGCTTCAGACGGAATGAATGGTCATAAAGAAGTTGTTAAAGATTACCGTGAGCTTATCCGAGTCAATCCCCTCTATGGAAGTCACTTTCGGCGTGGTGGGTACCTGACCCGACTGAGACCCTTCAATTGGAGAGTCGGGTGACGATGGTGCTGAAGATATAGGAGATGGAGAAGACGAATCATGGAGGAATTCGCCATCCGAGAACACCTTCAGTTTGCGGGGCGCATTCGAGTCTGGGGCGGCGGTGGGAATCTGAGGATCTTTGCTAGTCATTGCTGACCTTAAGAGCTGACTGGTGACCGGTGATATGTCAATCGATTGGGCTGACCCTCGGCGCACATCGCATTGAACTCTTATTTGTAACGACTGGACACAATTTGAATCGGAGTCTGTGGGTAATCTTTCAAGCAAAGTTTAGACTGATCGGTGTTCTACCTTGTACTACTTGACAGTCTCTGCCCAATGTGACCCAGAGTGATCGTTGGTTGATCCTTCGTCTACAAGTTGAACTGGAGCCACATCGGAGTCGTGACCGGTTGAAATTTCCTATAATCTGAGAGGTCACTGTTCCGGAACTTACCGGATATTGAACTTGAAGTTGAAACAAGGATTTAACAATATCGAGTGTCACGGGTGAACTTGCATCAAAAATGATAGTAAAGGGGTAGAGAGTTTCTACGCATGCGTTTACGCGGGATGGGCGTCGTGGTAGGCTGGTCAAGTTCGTTTCAGGTCAAGTTTTGGTGCGCCCGCGGCTGACTTAGTGCGGAGCTTGAACTTGTCGAAACTGTATCCGTGTCAGGTGTGGCTTGCCCCGGCGCCCGCGGCTGACCAGTCCGGAGTCCCGCACTCCGGCGTGACGTGCCTTCGAGCCTTCTCATCCTCCGCACGCCTCTCAAGTCTACCACCAAAACACTCGCCACTGTTGCTTCAAGTCCCTGCTCCCTGTGTGCCCGCCACCTCAGCCTCAGCCTAATCGATGTGAAACTCGGATGGATGTCATCAAGGTTGAAGTTACATAGTAATTTATTGTCCCGGAATAACTCCATGATGGCGGTCTGACCGTCGGCGGTCAAACACGTCTAATACTTCTTCGTGGGGGATTTCTCCGATTTCGGCATGCAAGTCGTACCACCGAGCAAGAGAGAGAAAGAGACATCCCCGAAGATGATGGTGCGTACGACCGTGGTGTCGTCATCGAAACCGCGTGCTCGTGTCCCAAATGCGTATGCATATGCTGAGGCTGAGGATGAGAAGGAACCAGACCATGGGACAAAGGTTGCGGTTAAGGGTGTGGCAGAGATCCAGACGAGAAGCGCGAACCACCAGCGGTGGCATCGTGTATAATGCGATCGCCGCGGCAGTCACCACTGCGATAGCACCTGTTGCTGTCGTTGCGGTTCTAGCTCTAGGCCCACGTCGACACACTCTGCAGCAGACGGTCAGACGGAATACTGCTGCCGCATTTGCTCTCGGCATCGGTGGCAACCGCGTTCACCGGGTTTTCGACGATTGCCTGCGCAAAGAAGCACTGATGGTTGTAGAGAACTACATAAATGTGACTGTTCATGGACGGGGCAAAATAAATATAAAGGAAATTCACTGACTTCTCGCGCGTCGGGAGGCGATAGACCTTCCAACTTGAAGGGTTGGTCAGAATGGGCGAAGCCAAGAATGTGGCCACGTTTTCCACGTCTTCAGATATAGTAGAAACTCGTAAACCGTGCGATCGAATTCCATGATTGCTGCATAACTTGGTATCTTGACAGTCAAGGTCCGTGCAGCGGCTTCGACCACATGGCACTTCATCGCAAAACGGTATTTCCTTCCAGTTGTTGTCCTCGCCGACGTCATCGTTGACGGAATCGGCATCACTTTCCGGTTCCGTCTCGCTGTCGTCAGCAGCTGTTTCGGGCCTGGCACTCGTATCCACCCTTAACCAGTCCGCGAGGACAGGATCCATATCAGGTTCTGCCTTGTCTTTGATGTCTGCTGCAATCGTGGGTATCTCACCCGCATCTTGCTCTCGAGATGGCTGTGACTGCCGTCTATCCACTACCTCATCATCATCATCTTCGTCACTGTCAGGTTCGTTATATTCGGAACAGATCTGTCGATCGTCCGATGCATGGAAGAAATATCTGCAAAGCACATAAATCCCGGGAACCGATGTAATCCTGATAATGGCACCTCTTTTTCAGCGTAAGCAGTTCGTCCCTGGCGACACAATCCAAAATCCATTGGGGCTTAACGATATCGACGGTGCCTTTCTTGACCAGCATCTTGATGTCTTAGGCTAACATGCGCCAGTTAGCGTAGCATCATCCTCGGAACGCGGGATAACGTACGCATGATAGTGCCGCCGTAAACGACCGTGGCGAGTTGTTGAGAGGTCACGACCTGAATACAACTTCCATCGTTCGCATAGATCCTGATAAGAATGAGCGAATTGCCAGCAAGAATACCAACTATGCCATTCATACATTTTCATCAACTCTTTGCGGTCTTCTTCACCAGTCCTCGACTTTGGGTCCGCAGACACCACTGTCGAATATATCAACCTTGCATCACAAACAGAGAGCGTGATGTTATACTCACTGAACTTCATACCCTCAAACAAGTCCGACTCGACTTCAACAGAGTCAGCACTCGGACCCTGATATCGCGACGAAACCATCGGCTACAAAACAGTGTTACGAGCTTGCAAATGAGCATGGAGAAGATATCGAGGCCAGCCTTTTTCGAAATCTTCTTTCGCTTCTTCTTGCGATCGTCGAAGCTGTTATATAAATATATATGAGATAAAGGGAGGAACGCCACCGGAAACGATTACCTTGCATCTTTCCCCATCTTCCTCTTCCGTTCCGTGCGCATGGTTTCCAGAATAGCTGGAATGCGTCACGTGTGAGTCTAGGATAGGTTGTACGCGGTACGGGAGACAATCCAACCTGAAGCACTCATGCAATCCTCAATCCCAAGGTCATCTCGAATGGACAGCGCCCGAGGGAACCGCATCGTCAGACCGAGATGGTGCAGGTCTGCAGAAGTGAGAAGAGAAGTCAACTCCAGGAAAGGTTGGGTCGACGTTGGACTCACCGGTGCTAGTAATCTCAGCCGCCTTCACTCTCAGTATAAACGAACTACAGGAATGATGTTAGGACAATAAAACGGACACAAACAGTGGGCGACGTACTCTGCAGGCTCGATGTAAACGTCGCCCTTGTCTTCGTGACCACGCTTTGCAGTGTGCAAGAACTCTGGAGGATTTTTAGGATCCCACTCTTTCCAAGGCTTTTGGCGTATCCACATATAGTCCGCGAAGGTCAGGCCTGTGCCGATGCGAACGAATGAGCTATACCTGGAAGATTATTTAGTGTTACTCAATGATGCACCAACTGGAAACTTCAAACCTCGGTTCGTCGTCGTCTGCATTTCGATCGCCGAGCACAGCACATATGAGAGTAGATACACCCCCAGATCGTTTCCTGGTCCCGTAGTTGCCCGCTACACATTCCCTTAGCGCGTTTTGACACCATCAATACGAATGCCTTACCAACAACAAGCACGTCAACAGTTTCTCCCAAGTCGTCCTGCACAAGGAAGGATAAGTAACCGCAGCAAAAGAGAGCAGCGGTCGTACCATGTACTCTGGTTTCACCTTGACCCAATCCTTGTTACGTCCGTTGAGAGTATACTGCGAGTCCACGTGCTTTAGAATAAGTCCTTCTCCCCTCTCCTCCATGACCTCGTCCATCCTCTTTCTGACGTCTTTGGCAGTCTTGCCTTCAAACTCCATCGCGAACTCGATTCGCCCAGGAATTGGTTGGATGCAGGAGCGTAGATTTCTTTTTCGGAATTTGAGAGACTTTTTGTCGAGAGACATGCCGTTGAGATATAGCAGATCGAATACTTTGACTAGAACGTGTAAGATGCGTCAATCCATCAATTTCGAAATCAAACCACCTAAAACGTGGTCTTGGCTGGTTCTCGGCCTTGGATTTATCTAGAAATGAAGTGTTAAAAACTTTGTCAACGAAAAGGATGACAATCCCGCACCGCGTGCAGCAGTTTTCAAGGTCCCGAACGGTAAATTTCGCTCTGATACGGGATCCCATACCAACATTTCTCCGTCAAGAATGATGCTGTAGCTTCGATGAGTGTGCGGTACACCTAATATCGCGCGCACGTACTCTTCAACTCGTTCATCAAATGCCGCGTCGATGTGGGGAATTAGACGTCCAAACAGCTCTGTGTGCGTCGTCGTGGAACTTCTGTGTTTGTGCCATAGGCTCACTTACTAGACTTACTTACTTTGTAACGAGCCCGATCAGTTGTTTATGCGTGCCATAGAAAAGGAAAAGATTACACGTACCTCTACGGAAAGGACATAACGGGGGATGGTAGTCCATTTGATTGCTTGCATCATTACACATTGCAGCCCTTTACCTTCCAAGAGTCCGCAACGAAGAGGTCCCAAAACAGGATACAGCACCGTTGGACAAACTTGCGAGGCAAACCGCATCTTGCGCTGTCCTGATCTAATATCACAGGTAACCGCCAGACGACCATCACTTTTGGCAACAACTTGGAAAGGCCTAGACGCCCAACGCTTCAGAAAAAAGGGGGCTTTCAATGATATATCTACTGCTTACCAGTGTTCCACGTCATCCTGAACCCCCTCGTCCTGAACCCCCTCGTCCTTGAACTGGCGACCGATCAACCGCTTGAAGCCGAAAACGATGTTCTGCGCATTGACAACTTTTTGCTGTTTAATAGGAAGATCGACGAGCCGTCCTTCATCCATCGTGAAGGCAACGATAGTAGGCGGCAGACCACGCGGCAAGCTCCGAGTTACCGACGACGAACATGGAAAGGTGGTGTAGAGGATTGTTGGTCATGAACGACACAAAGTCGCAGAATGCGGGTCGACGAATTGTTGATCGCATGAAGAGTTTCGTGTAAGACGGTGACCTAGTGGTTGATGAACCAAAAGAAGTGCTCCTGAGCCTTTGAGCTGGACTGAGAGCCGAAAGAGAGCCAGAAGTTGCGAACCGATGCTCTCGAGGGTTTCCCAGCGACATGGAGATCGAGCTAGAGGGTGAGGGGGGTCGAAGTCGCGTGAAACGAACACATCGCCATGGACACACAGACGCAGGAGTGGGAGTACCAGAGTGCATCAGTACACGTACTGGTAACACCGGCTGATAACGAAATCGATCAGTATACTTGCTAGAGATCGACGACAACATACCTAAAGGGCTTACAATCCCTTGTAACCACACGGGTCCCCATGAAAGTGGTGTATAAACCCCAGAGTCGGGCTTCAGGGAGGTGATGGACTTATTTGTGTTGCACGGTTTGCTACGTTGGTGGGTTTGAGGAAGCAACATTTGACGTGTTGGTTTGGGTTGGACGCGACACCGGAGCGACGATCGCACAGATCGCACACGAACGCTGAGAGAAGTCAGAATGAGGTGATGGAGTCGAAAGCATGGACGCACCTTTTTCCGCCAGTGTGGACGAGCAAATGTTGCTGGGAAGATGAAGAAGAGCGTCGAGTTATAAGAGGGAAAGAAGCAGACCTTTTCGAGGGTGGAGGGTCTAACGAAGGACTTTCGCAGATGCGTCTTCTCGCGAGGACGCAAACCAGTCTCCCTTCGTACTTGGATGTGCTAGATCTGAATCCACCACGGGAATTAGTTGCATAGGCAATTGTGACTGGACTATGTGCTGGCCAACTCATCGTGGCGGAGTCGGAGGCGCGGTCCCAGAGAAGGAGGGAAACAGGAACCATGAGTAACTGTCCTGAGGCGACGTCGACGTCTTCATCACCAACACTCCTCCCGCTCGACCTCAATGTCGGTGTGATGCCGGTGTCGGGTCGTGGAGAGCCTGAGAGCCATCCTGAAACCTTGGGCAGTTTGGGTCTCTTTCAAGTTTGCATCCAAACTAATAGTAGTACAGTACCCGTTTTCACGCCTAACTTATAACTTAGGCCGCATTCGGAACGTAGTTGCGCTCAACGACGGCCGAATCGCCGTCATTACGGATACCGTAAGCAAGGGTTTTCACGTTTCAAAAATCTTTCGGAAAATATCGGGATGCCGTTTACATATCTATTTTTGTTCTGTTGTTCATATTTTATTTTTGGGCTTATCGTATTTGTTAGGCTCGCGGATTCTTGGTCTCGGGGATCTCGACGCCAACGAGTTGCCCATCAGCCTATCGGTAAACTGTACGTCGCGCCCCTCTTTTTCCCCGTTTTGCTCGCGAACTGATTCCGTGTAGGGATCTCTACATGGGCGGCGCAGGAATCAAGCCTACTTCGACGGTAAGTCGCGTGCGTTAGGAACGTCCGACCTCGGGTGTCAATCACCGGTTCAGCATCGCGGTCTGGAAAAGGGGGAAAGAGGATGTCGTCGGGTTCGTGTCCAAATCCCAAAACCGCGTGTCAACGTGCCCGCTCCCGAGTAAAACCACCACGGACGCACCTCTTTTTGCGCTTGCCTAACAGCGGCCAACGCGATCCTCGCGCTCAGATCCCGAATACGCGCAAGTCAGGGATACACCAACCCTGCCGCACGCTCCTCCTCGTCGAGCGACGACGCGAGCGCGATTGCGGCCCGCTCCATATCTCACACGAAAAGAAACAAAAGATAAAACCACTCACAGTTCTTGTGTTCCTGCACCACCTTGCGGTCGGCCGTGATCAACCCCTTCAAGTTGGAGTCTACAGTCTGGCACGATCACCGCTTGAGCACCTCGATCGCCACCAAGTCACTCCATGACATATATATAATCTCGCTCACGTAAATTCTAGATCTGGCTTCCTCGGGACTGACGCCTAAGGTGGTGAAAAACGAGAGCAGCTGCTTCGCTACACCGATCCCCGCAGAGCCCGCGTCAAAGAAGAGGATCTTTTGATCCGAGAACTGCCTGCCCGAGACGGACAGATCCAGCGCCTTGGATCTGCAAATTGATGATTAGAAATGTCAAAAAAAAAAAAAAAGAAAAACGCCGCGAAAGAGGGAACCTACGTCATCGTTGAAAACACGGTACTGGTGACGGTACCTATCAAGGTACCTAAACGCATTGTCGGTCGAAAAGTCCTCAAACTGGACGGGCAGATTCGGGAACACGTCTTTCATCGCGAGCATAAACTCGTCCATCAATTCGTCCATCTGGATTTGCTCCCGTTAGAACCCTTTTGAAAGAGAATCGATCGCACTCACCTCCGAGTCTTGAGTGGACGGCCTGGGACGACACACACCGATGTAGAGCGGATCGTCGAGGTACCGCTGGGTATTGGTCCCGAAATCGAGACAGATGGGCACCTGAAGATGTACGTCGCGTCGGACACTTGAGTGCGGGCACGCACGCGATACCGCCACAACCACCCGTGAGGTATAGGGACGAGAAAAAATACCTCTTTGACGCGCGAGTGGAGGAGTGCCATGGAGCACATCAGACAGGATTCGATGAGAGTCCAGTGAGGAGGTACTGCGAGCCATTCTTGGCCGCTTCCTGTTGTTCTTGCGGACGCGTTCGTGACTGATCACTGAGCGCGGTCGTCTGCCACTTGATGAATGACGTCGAGCACTGCGTGACGGAGGGGATGGTTGGTCGACGCGCGCGCGTCGTAGCCAAAGATGGGACGCGACAGTTGTTGTTCATCGTCTCGATACGGTCACAGTACTGGGACGTGTGCGACGACGGGGAGCTGGGTAATCGGTTGAGCGAGCGCGAGATCCATGATCCAGACGACGCGTGTCAGATACTCACCTCTCCGTGTGCGTCAGCGTATGCTGTCTTGAGACGACGAACGGCGTCTGTGGCTCAGCGGACGTGTGCGTTTGTCCGCCGCTCGGGTTCCCATTTTCGTTTTGGGAAAAAGACGGTGGGCCGAAAGGCGTTTTTGAGCGTCAGGGAGGTGGGCGTGCGTGCGGGGTGGCGAGGGAATCCGAATGTAATCACACGCTGGATCTGCTTTTGAGCTCTGCAAATATGGATTGAAGATGCGAAAATATGGTGCTGGGTCAACGCCAGTGCCAAGTGGATGCACTCCATTGCCATCCACCATTGTTGCTTGCAAGGTCACTATCAACGAGTTGTTCCATGAAGTACTTTGCACGAAGTTAACGTAGAAAGGAATTATGAATGCAAGCTCACCCGCTCTCCCAGACGCCAATCTAACATCAGATCCTCGGATAGGAACATTGCAGTAATCATTCGCATACGGTTGTGCATCCGGGCCAGCCTGGAGAAAACGTTAGACAGGTTGTAGAGCATCAAGCTCCCGGTAGAAATTACCCATCGTGTTCAATTGCCGCATGGCAGCGTCAACGATAGGGATCCCAGTCTTCCCTTGCTTCCAAGCGGTAAGGTGGTCCTCGTTGACTTCCCACTTTACGTTTGCCAAGTTCTCCTGGAAAGGTCGTCCCATCGATACCAAGGGAAGTTCGCCAACACATTCGTATAAAAGTCTCGCCAGGCTGGACAAACATATATAAGTTTTTTCAATGATCGTGAAAACACGCGTACCAAGTTCCTGAACCCAGCGGCCAATCCCCGCAGTCCGCCCAGCGTCCACTTTCTTCAAACCAGCTAGAAACATCGTCGCACGGACACATTCCCGTGGTGATATGACACCCGCCGATAAATACGGACTGAGTCTGGAGGTTGTGTCTTGATCACCCCTGTCTCTCGTGTCTGCATACAGCAAGATGCGACTCCGCTTATCGGATACTTCTGCACCATCCGCCAAGGGGTCTACATTTCCTAATTGTGACGTCCTTGCCTTCGTATCCAGAAAGCGTGTAAGTACCTGGAGATTACAAAGTGTCAGCTTTGGCGGGGAGATGAGAATCAAACGCAACCCCTTGAGCAGCGGCTGATCCTGCCGGCCAAACCTTGACCATTGTTTCTCTGTCAGCAGGGTCCAGCTCAAAGCCATCGACGGAGCGAGGAACGGGCGTGTCGAACAACGGTCCAGCAATCGGATTCTGACGGACAGAACTTGGATTCGGTTCGGAAGGAGGGGACTCTTTGAGGTATACGCTGATATTGTCGTTGAGCTTGGCAATCCAGCTTTTTTGATAAGGAGAATAAATCTGCAGAAAATGAGGGTGTATGTGCAAGAATGTACGAGTAATGTACTCATACCGTATGAATCTTTCCGTTTTTCGTCTTAATGAAGCCAAGCTCAATGACACACCTGTCATGATAGTAATGTGGACGAATGCCCTTCTCCTTTAATGGGCCGAGGACCTTTAAGTCACGTCTCAGCTCGTCCACTTCGTACTCCATGTTGGCAAACATGCTGATGCAGTGGAAAGAGTCGAGTAGAGAAATGTTTTTTTAAGGAATGGTATGACGAGGAGAGTGTGGCACCGTGTGCAGAGGAATATCAAGTTCCGCGAGTGATTCCTGCAGCCTATAAGCAAGCATACCATGGTGAACGGCTTGTTTGGACGCTTCTGCAAGCGCTCGTTTGTCTCGGACTGCCAATGATTCAAGGCTTTGTGCGGCGAAATTTTCGGGCCAATAGATAAATCAACGTACTGCGCAAGTCACCCATTAGCATCCAATAGACGATTGATTTTTCCTAGAAGTGGGTTTTGTACCGTATCGCGCATTTCAGCAAGCAGCCTCTGGAAAGGAGGATTGGCTTGAACGGTTGCTGCGGCTTCTGGAGTAGCGACCTTTCTGGGCGCAAACGGATGAGCAGTCCTTGCTCTCTTCGACGCGTTAAGTGAACTCGGACTGATAAGTCTGGGCAGGGGGGAGGGGAAGTGAAGTGTTGAACATTCTGTGCTGGGCCGAGACAGTAAATATTCAAGCCACTGGGCGCTCTCGATCGGTGCTGTTGATCGAGAACACGTGAGATGATGTCACAGGTGGCCCGCCAAAGTATTCCGAATCAGTACTCGGTGGGTACTCGACGACATAAGTACACACTAATAGCGACGACTTGAGGCGGGCAGTAGTAAGGCTAGCCTGATAAGCTTAGTATTGTGTCAAGTTGCTAGCAGTAGTAGGGCAGTGCTCCGCTGCACTTTCAAATTCATGCATTTGAGAAAAGGCAACGAGTCAGCCCCGCAATAACACACTAAAAATCCAGCCAGGCATAAATTTCCAGCACACTCAGTGTGCCCTCTCCAGTCGTCATTGAAGCCGCCTCTGCCTCTCGTTTCGGCGACGTATGGAATATTGAATCCTCCGAGTCACGGCCACCACGGTCACGGTGGACTTAGGATGAGTTCACAGCCACATTTACGGCATGAGCTCAAAGCGGAAGGGACGCGTTAGGTCTCGCCACCGACCACACACTTGCCAGTGTACGCAGTATGTCCATTTATCAGACGTCCTCAGTGTACGGTACGGTGTCGTCTTATTCTCTCCGTGCAGGTTCGGTAGTGTCACTTTCCCGTCTCTCTTACGTTAAACCCGACACTGCTCTCTGTGCTATTGCCGCACTTGCTTCGTCTGACTCTTGATCTAAGTGGAGTTCATGGACGATGCAAATGTAATGAAGTTTTGGATTATCTAGTTCGAATCTCGAACATTCTTCTACTCTGAACTGGTTCATATCGCGAAGACCGTTTTGCGTAGCTTTCCAGGTTCCCCATAGCTGAAGCCGGGAGGCCATCGAAAAAAGACAGAACGAACCTGGATATCCTCGTCCTATGGTGCAGCTAGCAATCAGCGTAATCCCCATGCTGCCCAATAAGGTGTTCCCACCTTAGTTTGTGTACAAGGATACAAACTTTGTAAACCATTGCGAGATTGAGAGGGCCCCAGTCTTGGAAGGAGGAGAGGTAGAGTAGCTGGTCATCGATCGTAAAGTAGTGGCATCATCTTCAGGAGACACCAGTGGGTCCTGCACGTACGGTTTGAGTCTGTGATTGCCCGTTAAGGATGTGTGGAACGGGGGTAGATAGGAGAAAGTCGTGAACTAGAGCCTTATGAAGAGCCTGGCAAGTTGATGGGAAGTAGACAAGGATTCGATGGGAAAGACGAACCTGTCTCTGGAGCCATATGGGTATGAACAATTGTGCCTACAGGATGGCGTATAGTTTGGGAGAGGCGAGGTGTGGCAGATATAAGGGTGCGGGGTACGGGGTGCGGGGAACACATGGCTGTCTCGTCACGCCATAAGCATGTATTTCAGCCAGTTGTACATGGTGGCCGCTGGAGCCGGAGATGATGATCCACGTTGTGCATGCGAGGCTCCGAAGATCGAACGGACTTTCGGTTGGCGTTGAGAGCAAGTTAGTGTTATTCAAAGGCCTACAACTCGGGGAGTCACATTGGTAGGACATCCGGTCGGGGCTGTCGACGAATGTACCCCACCGTCAGAGATATTGCAGGACCATGGTTGTCAGCGCAATGTTTATGAACGGAGAACAACGGACCCCCGATATGATGTCTGAAGACCCTTCCGAGTCATAATTGAGGCCGACCATTTGAATTTCGGACCACGCCTGCCTGGGTCACAATACCTAAAAGAGTGATCAGCTTTCCGACGATAACCCCCGGGCCCACCACGCTGCAAACATACCTCATCTTTCTCGCACACCCGAACTTGCGCATCACCGTGGTCGAATTCCCGCCATGAACACTCAGCCAGCTTGGTCAAACACTCGCTGTGCGACAACTTTTCCGGCAGATTGATGTCAATGTCGTTCTCTTTGCGGGAAATCGTGCAACCACGCGCGGCAAGCTGGTCTGAGTTTTCGGGCTTGTCGCGCTGGATACCGTGCTCGTGGTTAACCTGGGTGCTGTCTAACCACACACGTCTGGCTCCAAAACCAAAGGGGAAGATCTGGACTTGCGCCAGTAGGAATCCGCTTGACGGACATGTGCTTGCACTTGTCAGCGGGATACCGGAAGACGATGCCAACAGCTCTTCAATGGCAGGTTCCTCATATACATCCTCAACAGTCTGATCCGGGTATATGGGGCTATAGGGAGGGGGTGGAGCCGTCGCCGTCGTTATCTCGTCGGGTATAGCAGATAGCAGGCCGGATCGGGAGTCCAACGTGGGTCGGCTAACCTCTTCTGGATCAGTCTCGCTTTCGGAGTCGACTCATGCACACGGATCCTTCTTCTTCGGCAAAACATTCACTGACGCTCCCACTCGTCCGTTCCCAGTCTCGACGAGGCCTTTGACTCTGTCTGCGATGCATGCAAATGAGCGCAAGGTCCCTGTACGCTCTGCCGAGGCATCCGAGACCGAGTTGGAGCGGTGTAGCGTCATGGTCGGGGTTGAAGGGAGAATACATTCGTCTTCGCCGGCATTGTTGTCAAGGAGTTGGTGGACGTTGTCAGCCGAGAAGGAAGCATTGCGGATGCTATCAAATGCTGTGAGAGGGAGGGCGAGCGAATCTGGAGTAAACATTTTCCGAGATCTCGCGGGAGTGATACGAGATGTGCTATGCGCACGCGGAGATAGGATCAACGAGGACGGCAACGCAGCGATGAAACGGGAAACGTACTCTGCAAGATCAGCATCTCGGAGCTGCAGTAATTCCTTAGGCTGTGTGCACGGAGACACAGAACTATGTCTACGAGATCGGAGTCGATGTCTGATCTGAGCAACGTGCCGAGATAGGTCGTTCAGAGTTCGTCTGTATTCCTTTGCTTTGGGTGGAGGCAGGCCCGCGCAGACAAAACTGGAGTCTTGCCGTGATTATGAATGTGAACGCGTTCTGATAGTCGAGGTAGGTGCGGTTGCACTGCTCGACATGGTCCTACCCTCCACGTACGTTGGATGAGCTTGGGCTCGTCTACACGCTTTGACGGCTCCGATGTGCAGTCTGGAGGAGCCGAAAATGGATCTGGGACGATGTGCACTGGCACGCCATTCGAATTAGAGACCTCATCGACGGACGACAAGGAAGAAGAGTGACGATGGCGCTCCCTCATTTTTGCAACTTGAAGGGGATGTCATGATGGTACCTGGTAAGATGGGCGATGTGTGGCGAGGAGTTTGAATCGACAAAAACGCAGTAGAAGTGGTTTTGATGGCGTAGTACGGGTCACGTTTTGGCTTGGAGTGGGACAAGGTTCGGCGAACCGAGAAGCTACCCAAGACCGTTGCGTGGGAATTTTAAAATCTCTTCCGACTCGGAGTCCGCGCTCGACCTGGCCTCGCTCTCGATGTCTGTGGAGGTCGTCTGGTATCTATAAGCTGAACCTAGTACTACTAAACCTCTACATCCGAGTCGGTGCACTTGGGGGAGCATACCACCGGAGTTAGATTGTCACGCCAGTGTACTACAATAATACTCATTATATTAGTCCGCGAACCGAGATAGGACATGAGAATTTGAAGATTATCTTTGGTTGTTGGACAACCCGCACCTCGGCGTGATATCCACCCTGACTCGGACAATGTGACGGATGACTCGTGTCTCCCAGACATCGTGACCTTGAAACTCGGGCGTCTCGAGAAGCTCAGACTCGGACTCGCCAGGAAAAATAAGCTAGGACTGTTGTTGCCACGTTGTTGTGATGCTAGACGAAGAATCTTACCGCGCTCGCCGACTTCAATATTACTAGTTGTGTCGGACTCCCGAGGCGCACAGTACGTCTCGATCGTATCCCCAGCATGTTGAGGTCCTAGGCTACATACAAAATATACTGTTGAACAATCATGCATCCATACATGCATAATACCGCACCCGCGATTGCGCGATGATGTGATCCCATTGTTCGGTGGCGGCGCAGTGGTGCACAAAGATGGTCACTTGGGCTTGGCGGAGCGGTGGCATGGGCGGGTCGACGTAAAACTCGCCAGCGATCTTACACTGTGGGTCGCGACGGACGACGAGTCGAGTGTATCTGTCCGACTTAGGGAGCGATCCACGTTGATCCGTCCGTGTGCCATGATGCTCAGTGCGATTTAGCATTGGATCCAACGCCAAA
>JBBPOM010000554.1:0-22978 GCA_038091455.1 Leccinum uliginosum | reverse complement strand
TACTAGCCCTCTCGGGCAGGGAGTCCCAAAGAACATTCGGCTTTCCGAATCACCCCCCCCCCCCCTGTCGTTACATGCGCGTGTTCCTTCTCGGTAGCTGTGCCTCCCCTCCTCCCCTCTTGTCCCACCCCGTTCCTTCTTTCATACGCGGTAAGAGGATGGCGGAGACTCAGCGACGTACTCAGCGACACTCCCAATAGCTAGCCGACTATCCGACAGACAGCTGAGCGCAAACGGATCGACTACTTACCTACGAGCCTGTCAGATACCACCTTTTCTTCAAAGGAGGCATAAGATTTTTTTAAAAACCCTAATAAAATAAATGGACTCGTGATCCCGGGCCCCTTCTGCCGTCCATGACTTGATAGCCTCAACCCGGGTCACACGACAAGGTGCTTACTCGCTCGCGCCCAGCATGCACACAAAACGTACGCCCTGCCGTGAATTCAATTCAGTTGCAATCTCATCGCCCCGTTCTCCCGTTCCCTCTTTCCCCCACCCCATCATCCCTTTCTGCTCAACATTACTCCGAGTGAAGGCGATGGCGAGAGAAAAATCCGATCCTAGTGCGTCCCTGAAGAATAACGCACGGCTTTGATTGCTCGATCATCGATGTTCGGTCAGCGGGAACGTTGTGCACTTCCTTTCTATTTCGCTTCGTGGGATTGGGCGTACGGCGCCGCAGCATGTGTGGATGATACATTCATTTGTCGCCCCCTTGTCCGTGTACACACCTAAAACAAAGTGGGATTTACTACCTGACCGAAAAACGCTTAACTCGTCCTCTGCCAGCGAGAAAAAAAGGAAGCTTGTCGGTGCCGTTTACGTATGAAAAATCGATAGAATGGATAAAGGGAGAAAAATAAAAGAACAAAGAACAAAGAAACTAGAAATTAAATTACATAAATTAAACGCGCGACCAACCCTGATCAGAAACGCCCGGATTGTTAGGATGAAAAGATGATCATCCACGATGACCCGTACAAATTGCAATATTACAGTGCGAAAAAAGAGTAAGAAAATAGCTCGGATTCGCCGCGAACAGCACGGCCATGCGCCGCGAACGCGAACTGTAGGCGTGTATGTCACTCCGGCCCCCGCCCGCGCGCGCGCTCACTCAAGATCAAAGAGCAGGACCTCCGCAATGCCCTTGCCGTCGTTCTCGAGTCGGAGTTCGGCTCCTGGCTCGTATGTCAGATACGCACCGTCCCCCTCCCGCAGCTCGACCTGTGGCCCGTCGCCCTGCGCACCGACCTTGATCGTGGCTCCCTTGGCTGGGCCTGGGTTGTACCCCGACGTCTGGATCACGTGAATATATCCCTTCTTGGTCCGGCCGTTTCCGGCGGGGGTGTGCACAAGCGAGATGCCAGGATGAATAAGCGAGGCGTACATCCAGAGTTCTGAGCGGATAGGAGCAGGCCCGCTGTCTTCCCTGCCTAGGGAGACGCCTGGAGCATTGTCAGGGGCAACGACGGGGACGAAACGGTTCTTCTTCTCTTCATCCGTGAAATACCTGTGCGCGAGGGAGAGAGAAACATATTGAGGGTTTGGGAGTCCGAGAAGCAGCTCATATGCGAACGCACCTCGTGAAGTAAGCAGGCTTGCCTCGTCCTGCTCCGGCGCGAGGCGAGGCCCAGATCTGGCAGAAATGAACGTCGTTGCTTCCGTGCGCCTTTTCGGAGTGCGAGATGCCCGTACCCGTGGACGTCATCTGGAGGGCACCACGGGAAAGGACTTCCGTGTTGCCCATAGAGTCTTTGCTGAGAGCAATGTAAGGACAAGTTCCAATATCTATGCTGCAAGAGATACTCACTGCTCGAGTGAGCCTCCGACGATATAGGAGAAGATTTCATAGAGTTGGTGACTGTGCGTGCCAAACCCCGTGCGTGCGGCGACGCGATCCTCGTTAATGACGCGAAGAGCGCCAAAGGATTCGAACTTGCTGTCATGATAACTACAGGGGCCATTGGATAAGGAAACACTTCGACATCAGGAGCCGATCAACGGCAACTCACCTGGCAAAGGAGAACGTGTGAAAGGTCTTCAACCAGCCGTGGTCTGCTTGACCACGTTCGTCACTACGACGGGGGACGATTCGAACGCCTTTGTCTGAGACCATGATCGGGTTTGTATAAGCGGAAGTTGCGTAACAAGCTGAAGATCGGACGTTGAGGCGGTGGCGGCTGTGCGATGCGGCGGAGACAAGTCTGCTTAACGCCAACTTGGTAGAGGAGTCCTGGGTTGTTCTCGAATGTCAAACAGCTGACTTGTCCTGTTTGTTTTATACCCAGCCGTTCGCGGACAACGTGTCTGTCGACGTTCGGGGCAAGTTGGAGTCGGCTTAGACATCCTGCAGAGGAGATTTACCTTTGCGGGTGTCGGCGTACCCACGCTCTCCCACGGAATATTACACCACGTTGGTCATCCATTGTCGTCATCAGTCACCTCCTGACTGATCCATCCGTTCGTGGTACCAAGAATCCCACAAGCACCAGAATGTGCCACTGGAAATGCAGGCATTGTCGCTGCGGTCCAAATGTAACAGCAGTACGTAGTATTATATAGGAGAACATCCTGACTGATCTCGTCCGTTCGTGTACAATTCATCCCACAAACACGGGAATTAGTACAGGCATCGCTGCTTCGGTCCGAAGTCAGCAATTTAATGTATACTGACTGATGGCCTCGTCTTCATGGTATGTACCAAAAATCCTACAAAGAAAAAAAAATCGACCTGCCTCACGAAAACATGCCTGTCGTTGTACACGGCACTATTCCTCGCCTCGGTCTCCTCCCTTTGATAACGCCGACCTCCTTCCGATCCTCCCCCACCATGATGTCGAGTCTTGCAGGGCCACCGAAGGTTCAACGTCAGTCCACGAATTTTGAGCCTTTTCAAGTACTTCCCGTGATCCACGAGGTTGGTTCTGGTTCACACTCCGTCGCCCCTCTCGATGTCATACCAGATAATCAGATATATGATATGAAAAAAAGGTGACAGCACTATGGTAATCCATTCGTGCAACGCATGTCAATTGAATTCGATGATGATGATCAGACCGACCGCCACCTTACGTCACAGTGAAATGTCACATTGAAATTGCAAAGAACAGGACTTTGTTGACCCTGCAGGCAGGTGGTGGGTGTTTTGATCTGATAGGTCAGGTGCAGGAGGGAACGGACGACTCGTGATGTGACACTTTCGTCAACGTCGTTGCACGTGCAACCTAGGGACGTTTCCCCGTGGAAAAAAGTGTGGTATGTATTGTAGAACCCCCCCAGGTCACCAGGCACTCGCCGTTCATGATCATTATCTTATCACCGACACTTACAGTCCTCGTACCCCCGGCCGTCGTGGGCTTGGTATGCTTGAATTCCCCCCAGAGGGGCAATCAACCATCCACTCCGCCATCCAAGACATCGGTTCACGCGGAACAAATGTGCTCGTCTTTGTTTCCCACCCCGCAGCATTCCCCGCTCGCCGAATGGGTTCCAGTTCGTGACATGACAGCAATGCACATGCGGGACAGCGCCGCATTTCTAGATCGCCGGCGAGAACGTCCCTCTTGCGCGACCCGGTTCTCATGGAGTTTATCAACGGCCCCTCAGGATCTGTACTAGGTCCGGCCAATCCCCTGCTTGCGGATCCCGCTTAAGAGACCGTCAACGACAGGGTGCTCTCACCAGTCCCCTGTTTACGACGTGAGCAAGGGAAAGCACTGCCGCATTGCGACCACAAGAGAGCCACTGTCAGCCGACTCGGTGAAATCGGACACGGATACCCACTGTACGAGCCCCGTGATCCGTCAGAAGCCCACAGAGCCGCCGATAAGAAACGCAGACAACCCGGGAGCCGAGACAGCTCCCCTGAACGACTTTAGCCTGCCATCATGCCGACGCAGTCGAGATCTAGCTCCACCTGAACGTTCCTTTGATAATTCGGTCCCGCAGGTGGGTAGCGAGTCGGTAAATTTATCAAAGTTTGTCCGTTCTGAATTGACCCCTCCTTTCGTTGTTTTCCCGACGTTCTTGCTGGTGCGGGAATCACACCGATGGCGGCGGCGGACGTGTCAGCGGAAAACTAAAACATACAACCAAGTATATCAGGAACTCTAAACCTCACTACGTCTGGCAAAGACGATGCATACCCCCGGGTCCGCGTTCTCATCGCATTGTTGCAAGTATAGTTTGAGCCCCTTACATGAACCGGCGCGCTCGATAGCCGGGAACTTTCTTTGCTAGCCCAAACGTTGCGAATTTGTCAAATGTGACCCTGTGCGAAATCAACCCTTTCATCCGCCATCCCCCAAACCACCAACGTACGACGCGAAGGCCCGATGGGCTCAATGAGCCGCCCTGACCATATGGCGTGGGACCGTACCACCAATATGTACCACGCATGTGCGAGGCACACATTCGATCGAGTCCTTGGCGGATTGAACAGAGGATAGGGATAGGGATGAGCAATATGGATAAGGGATAAGGGATACGGATCTGTTTCACATTTCAAGTAGCCACCGATCCGGACTGGTCATGACTCATATGCATAAGGTCCAAGGTCCCTAAGTAGAAATTTATTGACGCGGACTTGCAACCAAGATTCATTGCCAACTGAGGGTGTGTGTGGCCGCAGAGATCAGCGAACGACCCGAGATGCTTGTCCATATGTATCCACAAATTGATCGTCGGTTCGGTTGATCGGCGGCGGTCCGCGCGTGCAGCTAGTAGTCAGGGTGGCAACCAGAAGTTTGAGAGAACGCGATAGCAAAAAGACTGAGCAAGGAAGATGGAAGGACGAAAGGAGGCTAGAACAATGAGCGAACGACATGGGGAAACTTGAAGTCATAGGTACAAAGAAGAAAAAGAAGAAGAAAAAAACGCAAAGCCAAAAGCACGGAAGCCAAAAGCCGTCAGGGTCGAACACCCGCGATTCGCACGATGTGACCGGACACGCATTATGATCCCCCATGTTCTTGGTGCGCAGTGCGCCCTCATCTTTTCGGCGTCACCGTCACCGGGCCGCAAGGAAAGGGTCTCGGCGCGGGCGGATCGTGAATCGTAAAGGTTCGCCAAACGGTGGACGTTATGTGCGAACCTGAACGGAACTATTAAATAATTAAATGATCGAATGTGATTCAGGGATTGATGGGGATGGGGGGAGGAAACGGGGAGACATGTCAGGTCTATCATGAGGTTGGTTGGAAATTGAAAAACTGCTACAGGCACGGGTCGGTCAGACACAGATAATTTGACAAGTTGGGGTATGAAACCGAACGCAACGGACGTCGCTCTACATACGACCGCGTGAGAGAGACACGAACTACAAGGTTTGGCTGGACTGACATGCACTGGCATGTAAGGAATTGCATCACTACAGCAATGATATTGCCCATCAAAACTCATCATCGTACTACATCACGTACTTTCAATTTCGGGATGTGAACTTTGCTAAAATTTCCTCCAGGAGCGCAACTGCAGGGTTAGAATGACGCCCAGTGACATTACATCGATTTGGATTTGGGCGAAGGCCCGCGATGGAGACATGAGGTAGGCAGTAGAAGTCGGTCGGAACTACATGCTTATCTTTTTCTTACACCAGCAACTGTAGAGTCTTCTGAACATACGTAGGATCTTCCGCACAAACTCCACGTGAGTCGAGAAGCAGCGAACAAAAATAAAACTTGTCCGTTACGGACAACAGCAACGCCATCACCGTCCGACGAAGAGCCTCATTAGATCACGATTAGTCCGAGGATGGGCCGTATGTACGACTGAGTTACCACGATAGCGGCTCCACCGATCTTCCACCAACCAGATGTAATAGAGTCCATGGCGGACAAGTATGTATATACTACATAAATGGGGTACGCCGCGCCAGCACATCACACGGGGGATATGTACTGACTACACCCTTTTAGTGGGCTTGCGCCCAGTGCCAGGGTGCAGGGAGCACGGAAACGTCCAGGAGCACGGCGTAAGTCGTCGAGTGGTTCCATAGAAGATCGCAGAGCACTATCGCACCACCAGAGAAGATGCGCTACTCTCACGCGCGAGCTGTCGCCCAGACTCAGACGAGTTACCAAAACCGGGTGTCTTCAGGCGGCAGCTCTCGCAGCATCCGGAACATGACCACGTTGGAGGTCAGGCTCGAAAACTAGGGCGCGTGTAGGTCAGCGCAGCACTGTGACAACCAAAAGGCCAAGATGACGTACGCCATTCCCGATAAACACTTGTGCACGCTGACCAACCAGCATGTCCATCGCTTGTGCCACCGGCTTTGCATCCCGGCGAAGTCGCAGATCCCGGCTGCTCGTAACCGAATTCCATCTCTTTATACGCCCGAGTGCCTCCTTCAGGTCGTCCACAAACGCCCTATCGCCGTTCGTCATGACGTAGACCCTCTTGAGCTCCTTCGTCCCACCATATATGTTCTTCTGGTTAATAAGCACCTCTCGTACTTTCTTCACGATCTGCTCAATTGTCGGGAAACATCGCTGAAGATAGAGCTGTGTGTTTGCCTCGGTCGTATATCCTTCTCCCCCGTCAGGAGGAGGATGGAATTTATCCGGCAAGGCCGCGAATTTGTTGAACCCGTTGTAACCCGAGGACCAATTCGCAAGGTGTGAGCAATGGTCGGAGAAATCACCTCTTCGAATGTGTAACACGAGGAGGCCTGGGATCGGGTCTATCTTTGTTGCTGGTAATATAGGAACAACGTTGTGCAGCTCCTTCGAGGACGGAGAGGATGATGGCCGCAAATAAGATGGGAGGTATTGGAAAGACTTGCTGTCAGCCCCAAAAAGGTGTGCATTGCGGGCAAATGCCTCCAAAATGAGCGGAGACCATGAGAAATCACGCAGCAACGGTGACTTTGTAAGCCGGGGCCACATCGACAGGACACGCTGTGATCCGAATAGCCTGAGGAAGGGATATGACGTATCCAGTCAGCTTGTCGTAAGAGCGACATCATCGCGTCCTAACACACCATATCTCAAACAGCTGAGGTGAATCTAGCTGGATTTCGACACAAGGATCATCGATAGAATTGAGCTTCTCGACCCACATGTCGAATATCTGCGACGCAGGGATATTGTCATCATATCTGATTTGCCCGTTCACGACCGCATCGCTGTTCAAGACGGTCGGATTCGGACATACTCGTTTAAAGTAGTCCTTGTGAACGGCTCGAGCTGATGGATCCCCGGGACGAAATGCGGAGCCAATTATAGGACCTATGGCCCGCGGTCGAAGCATCAGCACTCATACAAAGGAACATGAGAGAGGACACACGACGCACCGCTGATGATCGCCGAAAGGGGTATGCGGGCAGGAATTAGCTTGCCATTGAACTCCGCGTATTCTGGACCGTCGCGTGCCCATGTATAGTTGTCGAAGACGAAACTATAGAAAACAATGGAGCATGATGGTGGTCGTGGGTTGAGTGCGACTCACGCTCGATTCGTTTCGTATGCCAGCATCGCGTTAAAAATGAGTTCCTGCATGACGTTTCCCCATCCTGAAGCTGACGAGCCGCGGTTCCATGAATCAGAGAAGAATACGATGCAAGATGCAAGAGACGACGGCTCACCGGTGACATGATTAGGTACCCAGAAAAATTTGGCATCTCGCCCCTCCGGGAAAGGCAACGAAAGGTCGTGTTGCGGCAGGTGGCGCTCGTAGTCGTGATAGGCTTCATAGAGTGGCGGGAGAGCGTGGTCTGCGTCGCCGTCGTCGCCCGCGAATGACAAGCCAAAGTGGAGATGGAAGCGGTAGAGGAACAAACAGAGAAAGGCTGCGAATGACAAGATGAAAAAGAAGAGGAGCCGAGTGCACCGCCTAGGGATGTAACGCGACCCGTGTCTCGCGTCAGTCGCTTTCAATGGGAGGATATGGAGAGAGTCTGGTGTTCGAAGAAAACGTCGCTGACTCGGTACGAACGTCATTACCATCAAATGAGCGGACGAGTTAGAAACACAACTACTTTCAAAATCACACGAACCGGTTCGTTGGTTTGTCAAAAAAGGAAGGAAGTTGCTGCGCACTCTCCACAGTCATTCAACATAACTATTCCTTGCGTCCCGCGCTCAAACGCCTCTCGTGAGAATCACCAAGCCTATCACCATTAGTGCGCTCGTCCTACGGCGCAGTCTCCCCCTGGAATACCTAGCAACGGGGCATGCTTCTAAGAAGGACCCCCCTCCCCCTCGCGCCTTCTTGTTCCTCAATTCCCGGCGGCGTTCAGGTAACCGTCACGACGACGTTCGAGAAAAAGAAAAAAATTCGCCGCAGTTTGAATCCGCGCGCTAATAATAACATAGGACCTCGGAATCGTAGGTGCTGCCGACGAGTGCTCGTGTGTGCTCGTGCTTCCGCTTCGCACTGCGCAGCGATGCCATCATATCTGCATACCACCGCCGGCAACGACGCGTGTGAACGCAGTTGACAAGCAAACGCGTCTCTGCCGCATCGTGTCACGTCAAGTTGTATCAGTTCTCCTGACATATCCTCATTCCTATCCTATCATATCCGATGACGCACATTCCAACGCCTCGTGACCATGAAGATCCATTAACCCATACCCCACCTTCACCTCGCTCTAAGCTTCGGACACGACCTCGGCGATTTTCAACTTGGCAGGGCACATCGCTTCGGACTAGCACCGAAGATGAATTCGCCCCCATTGAATACCCGACCTTCACCGGTTGTCGAATCCACCACGATCTCTTTCCCAGTGACCCACTGTTCGCCTCGGCCAACCTAGTCAATCGATCACAGACAAGTTTCAAGATCCCATAGATGCAGCCGAGCGATATGACTATGTTCGTATGGGTGTGAAAGAGAGGGAAAAAATACATATTAAAAGATTCTGCGTGCATCCACAGGTGAGGCCTGTCAGCGTGTTTTTTTTTCGAGCTCGTTTTGACCAAATCGCGTCGACTTCTTTCTTGATCGGATAGATCTACATATAATTGCAACAACACAAGGCCCCTTCAAGTCTGTGAATGAATAGATAAAATGGTTTTTATATAAATGGAAGATCATGATCAACAAGGCCAACAAAAAAATACGCTGGTCCGACGGGTGAGCATCGTGTCCTCCCAGGTTTACACTAATAATATGTCATGCCATACTTACATACTTTCTAGCACTGCCAGGAATGTGGCTACGTTTGACTCATCGGTCCGCACAGTCAAACCCACCTCGTCCGCAAACTTTCCCCAAGGAGTCTTCTTCTCATATGATCCTGTCAGGGTCGTCTCGATCATCATTTTTCCCTATAGGTCTAGCCTCGCGCGCACGTTTCTGAACAAGAACCATATCTAGACAATCAAGACAAGACAGGACAGAACGTGACAATCGCCGACCAATCTGAACAAAAAGAGAAAAAGCGAAAAAGGTGGACGAGGAAAGAACCAAAGAAAAGAAAAAAAAAAGTATACATACGCAATTGCAAGAACGTTTCATCTCATTTCTACCCAGGGGTTGGGGGGACGATACATGGATACACACATACATATGTATATCTCCATAGTAGTCGTCACGCGCGTACGTTCATCGCGTTTTATGAAGGCACCTTGCCTCCCCCTCCCTTCTACCCCCTCCTCAGCTACAGATACACACAATAAGTACGCCGCCGTGTGAACGCACCGCGGACGATATCCGATAGTGGCGTACGCTGAAACGAGGCCAACTTGCGACGCTCCTGGAGAGAACACCCCCCTTCACCGCCCGTTGTATCGGGT
Source organism: Leccinum uliginosum (assembly GCA_038091455.1). Taxonomy (NCBI): domain Eukaryota; kingdom Fungi; phylum Basidiomycota; class Agaricomycetes; order Boletales; family Boletaceae; genus Leccinum; species Leccinum uliginosum. The sequence continues at coordinate 13,235 of JBBPOM010000554.1, read as the reverse complement.
CCCCCGTTCACAGGGCCAAATACCGAATGATGCACACGCAGTGGACTAGCCTGCAAGCAAGCGCTTCTTCCTCCAGATTCACCATGACGCAATGATGATCAGTGCACGTACGTTACACACACACAACTTCGAGTCGAAACGTGCCAACTACCATCCGAATACATACATATATATATAATATGTATTGTGGAGATACCGATGATCATCATCGATCATCCAGGGATGACGCTGCGCGGACCATCTTAGAATAGCCACGTATGTGTGTTGTACTTGGGGGGGCTACATACGTTTGCAGGGTTGTGTGGTATACGAGAGAGATCGATCAAAAAGCAATCCTGTGCTCCGTCCTGCGTGCACCCAAAGTTTACTCTATAATTCCCTATCCAAGCCCATCAATATATCCATCATCATCGCCCACCTGATCGTACTCAAATCCCGTGCCCACCGCCTTTTTATTCGCCGGCTCTCTCTCAGGCGTAATTAGACATGACGGACTCCCAGGCTTTTTTGCACGATTCGAAACTACACGCGTGTGAGCAAGATGGCTCAACAAGCCGCCCGTGCTTGCCACGAAAAAGGGAAAAGGGAGCGCAACCTACTTACAAATGAAACCTTGATTCCGTTTCTGGGAGAGGCATCACCTGCCTCCAAACAACACACCCACACCCACACACACCATTTCCTGGGGTGCAACAGATGTGGACATTGGTACAAGTTTAGCTATACACTCGCAATGGGTAAAAACGACGTGCGGTACCGCGCCTATATATGGCCGTCGGGAAATCGTCGGGGGTTGATCTAAAGAAAAAAACAAGCGAGTTGGGGATCCAAGACGGCGGCGGCGGCGCATCCGGCCAAGGAACGACTTGGCGAGCGTCATCGGCCCGGGTGCACGACGACCAACGAAGATGCACAGAAGACGCTTCGCGACAGAAGCTCCATTTGACCACGACGACGACGACCGCTTTGTGGTACCCCTCGACCGTGTTGCCCTGCCAGCCAGCGAGAGCCGAATTTCGTGAGAGTTGGTCGATGTGTGAGTCTGCGAGTGAACGGTCGTCAGTCAGCGAGTTCGCCTCCCTCGAGCGTGGCTGCCCAGTTGCTCGGGGCCACGGTTCTCTGGTATGCTCGCAGACACTGGACACCACGCCCACCCCTGAAACAAGGGAAACAGAGGGAGAGAGCGATGGAAGGATAAGATGACGACGACAGAGGACGTTCCCGCTTCTCACGCCCCGAGGCATCCGCGCCCGTCGCTCTTTCTACGTACGCTGCCCATCAGCCGGAGCGAGACGAGTTGTAGGCGATCTCGTAGCGTCTGAGAACCCAAGTGCCACTGCTTGGGAGCGGGCGAGACGGGTGCTGGGTGAAAGTGACGACATTCAGCGTGCGATGGGACTGGAGACGTTCGTAAGGGAAGGACGACGACGAGAAACTCGGCAACGTTTTCGTTGGTCGGGTCCCAAACATGTGAAACGAGAGTGGAGAGGGAGAGAAAGAGAGAGCAAAGGGCGCGGCGTTCCCACCTCGTTCGCGTCCGCCGCGCCTGTCAAGGAACGCGGCATCAACTAACGTATATCGTCCTCAAGGCCACGCCCCGTGTTCGACATACTGTGAATCAGATTCCCAGAACCAAAGGTTCCAGCAGGAGATTTAGCAAATTGAAAAAAAAGGCCCTGGTCCAAGGGAAATTCGGTGGATATAGACTAACGAAAATGTCTCAACAACCGCCGCATTTCGTACAGCAGACGTGTTCTAAAGTTGCAGTATGGCAAGTAGTGATGGTGATAGATGGCCATGGGTAATATGGGGGTGGTAGAAGAGAAGAACAAGGTCCCGACCTCGGACTGAGCGCTCGATCCAGGCCGAGGCGGGGGCAGGGCCTCTAGAATTCGCGAGTCTCGAATCTGTTCTTTTCGTATTGACGCCGTCGTGTGTGTGTGTGTGTCGACGCGAGATGATTCGAAAGCTACCCTGTCCTTTCCCCCGGCCGCACAGCACGGCGACAAACTTCGTCTACTTGCAACGGCACGGCACAGGCATGAGTGCGCATTGTGCACGCCGCATGGCACATGCCAAGCGATGGCTCTAGCCTCCACGACTTCCGTCTCGAGCGTGGTTTCGGTACGACCGAATCCGCGAATCGATGGGAACCCCGGTGCACTCTCGTGATAACATATGAATGAATGATGAATCAGGTGGATCCAGCGAGTTACTTACTGCCAAAGTAGGCGATCCCCCGCGTTCGTCGGTCGTAGGTGACCCTCTTTCTCGCACGACTCATCGACAACCCAGGCTCACGTACCGTAAACACTCTCTTCCGTCGGAGCAGAATAGGGAAAGAATGCGAGCGAGGCGAGGGGGGACTAACGCGCGAACAAACGGACGTGACGGAGACGGACGTATGGACGGCCTTCTCCTGTCAAATGAAAAACCGCCAATTGATTTGATATGATGGGGGGGTTGGACCCTTGAAGTCGAGGGGAGGAAGGGCACCTATGAGTCGGCGCGAACGCGCGCGCGCGGGGAGGGGGGAGCGAGCGAAGTTTCATGAAACCTGCCTTCCCTTTACTTTTTTTTCACAGCAACTAACTCACGCCTCCACCATCCGCTTCTCACACCACGGCGATCTTGGTGTCTTCATTATGTACAAACCTCCGCCCCGCCCATATACATTCAACGAGATTGCTGATCGTTGGAGCGCCCTTCCGGTGCAATTCAAATCAAGTGATCCGAATCACCAATGCAATGCCATGCAATGCATCGTGTGCTCCCTTGTAAGAGATAGAGCCAGGATCGTGAAGGGACCCTTGAGATCGTTTGACTCGATATTACACATGCTTCACATGGTGCGATGACGTTGGAAACTCGGTCGAATGAATTGTTGAGGAGAGCCTCTTGAAAAGCGGCATCGCTCGGCACCTCGTTGGTACCGTTCGAACCCCGCCCATACTTATCTCTTTGATCCCGTCCATTGTATATAATCTCAACGCCAGATAGGACCCTTTTCCACACGTGGTCGCAACGGACGACGGCGTTCAAACGATCGGGGCCATAGAAAAAAAAAACAAGTAAAACAATGATGAACGGTGACAACGATGATTGCTACCAAGTGACCAAACACATGGATTAGCCGCCCCTCGTGCGCGTGCGGGTTCTTTATTTCTGTTCCTCTCCTTCCGTTTCCCCATTTTCCCTACGATTCGAGAGAGAGATCCATAATGATGGAACCCGTGCGGAAAACCCGCGGGTTACGGCACTCAAGGATAGGCTTCTCTCTTTCTTTAGATCCCATTCAGTTTCCTTCCTTGAGACTCTGCGAAATATTAATATTTCCTTCCGGTCTCGGGCTGGTGTATTACCGGATGGGTATACAGTCTGGGTGAGTGTGGGGAAAGAAAATGGCAAAAAAGAGAACAAAAGGCCTTTGCTTGGAACGAGTCACATCGTAAGAACCGTCGTAAACTTGGTGGAGTGGTGGGGAGTCGAGACTTCCAAGTGCCACGGCGATGTCGTTCTCTACAGCGAGGGAGTGAACTACTGAAGGGGTGACACGGATGATCAGGAGGGCGTAACGGCAGAACGAGCTCAGGTCAGATGAGGCTTGGCAACATCCCGTGCTTGCCGTGGGAGGGGATTCTGGAGGGCAATAGAACAAGCAAGAAAATCAAAATGAAATAAAGGCTGGCGGCAAACGCCAAGTTCCGAGGCCGTCCCACAGTACTCGTAAGTTGTAAGAAAGGTATCGGCGTTCCCATGTCATTCCCAAATGTCCGGATTGTGTGGCGGATGTGGTGTGTGTGCGTGTGTGCCTGCTAGTGGTGGTAGGTAGCGATGTATATTGTGTGGACGGACGGGAGCACGACGGCCGGCCAAGGGGCGAAGCGGCGAAGGTTATGCGCCGACAAAGCGCATGCGGCGTGTGGAGATGAAGTCTGAGCAAGGGACGATGACGGTCTGACGAGGGGAAAGGGAAGCGGGAGAAATAGTGGATTAATATGGTATAATTAAGGTGGACTACTAGGATCAGATAATGTACAAGCGATAAAGGTAACCCTCGACATTGCCGGCCTGTGTGGTACAGTATGGAAAGTATGTACGGTAGACGAGTGTGAAAAAGAGTCCGCGTGCGTTTTCGTACAAGGATGCTGGTGGCGTGAACGAAGAAAGAAGAAGAAAAACAGAGGCCGACGGCGTGAGAGGTCATTCGAAGTTGTACTCGACGGCAACACGACAGGCTTCGGGTATATCTGGGGCGTGGCCGTGATCGCGAAGACTGGAGGCGGAGGGGAATGTTGCGTCGCATGCGGGACAAGGGTGGCCGGTGAGCCTGGATATGCTGTGGCCATCGCGGGAGCGAGAGCGTTTTGAGGAATGCGAGACCTGGCGCGGAGGTGAGCGGGCAGGGCAGGGCGGGGAAGGGGGAAAGAAGACGCACGGCGTCATCGTCCGGCTGATGTTGAGAGTTCATCTTGCGTTTAAGGGGCGACGTGCGCGCATCTGCAAGGGGGTGTGTGAGCGCGGGGTGGCGGGGGAAGTGGGGTGGATGGCAGACGTACCGGATAGGGCGCAGGTGGCTTTGACGAAGCCGTCCCGCCATGCGTGGACGCGCTTCATGCGGGTGTTATACGTATCGTCTGTCCACTGGATGGGTTCGTGGGCGTGCGAGGAGTCACCTGGGGTGACGAGGGACGAGCAATAGGACGAGCAGTCTTCCTCATCGTCATCTGAGGAAGAAGGGCAAGATGAGGACGGTACGGGAGAGGAGGATGACGGAATGATGGATGATATGCGAGGCGGGGGTGGGGGTGCCTCTACGAGCTGTATGATCTGGAGAGAGTATGGTTGACGAACGTAGAGATGACCTGGCTGGTTTGGCTGCTTGTATGGGTCGCAGTCGAGCATATGGTGCACGATGGCGGGTGAGTGGAACATCGGGGCGGGCATCTTGAATGATATGGGGAGGAGGAAGGGGAGAGCTTATAAAAGGGTCCTGTCTGAATCTGCCACGCGAGCCAACGCAAGGGCTGTCGAAAGGCAACACCCCCCCCATGAGAAACAAGCTCGCGCGAGATTTCACAGATCTACCCCCTTGCCTTTTTTGGACCACCCTCAGATCTCAGATCCACCCAACAGTCACGTGCACTCACTATGCCCTTTTTGGGTCGTCATTCCCATGCCTCCCTTCCGTTCGTTCCCATCTCCTCTCTCTTCCGCAATTCCGACGCCTATCCGGTCTGATATCTGGCATTGCAAAAAAAAAACATTTTGATATCCCTAAATCATCATGGTCGCATTGGCGCTAGCCAGGCCTCTGCCGCCTCAAACTGGTCAATCAGCTCCCTCAACACCGCTCCCTCCGAGTGAAGCTGCCTCATGGCAGTCAACGCCTGTGCACGCATGTCAGCCTCAAGCACACTCACATGCCATCCCAAGGCGTCCAACTCACCACATCCCAGAACCGAAATCCTCGCTCCACTTCTTGTTTAGGCAGTTTCACACCCGGGAACGTCTCCTCGCAGATCTCGAGCGCCATCTGCTTGCACTCCTTCACCCCTTCCGCGTTCGCATCACGCACCCGCGTTTGGTTGTTCAGGTGTGTCAGCGTGTCCAAGTATACCTTTGCTAGCACCCCAAATCCCGTGTTCACCTCCCCCTGGAACGGAAGTGAGATCGTGATATCCAGCAAATCGTCCCGCGCACGCCGCGCGTCATTTCGGAGAAGCATGTTCAGCGTCGTCACCTCCATCAGCGTCCGCAGTGCCCGCGTCAGTGACCGCACAAACGAGTTGAACACCAGCAGTTCCCGCGACAACGGTGCCGACCATGGTTGAGCCTGCGTGTCCTTATCAGCGCCACCGGACGACCCACTCCTCTCACTCTCTCTCACCTTAAAGTTCAGTGGCACAATGCTCAGCACACGCATCACCAGTAACATGCTCGATTTTTCGTCCTCTGTTCGGTTGACCATCAGACAAGCCATCAAACGTGAGAGTCTCGTACCGGTACCGAAACTGGGTCCTCCACTAAACGCACGGCCGGACCACAAATGACCATGCATTACTCCCGCTCTCACTAGTTCCAGGAATAAATACAGTGGCTCCTGGAACTTGTCATTCAATCGGGCTTGTTTGATTGCCGTGTATTTTGCTCTTGCCAAAGGAGAGTGCATGTGCGAGTTCAACAGGAACCTGCAGTTTCGATCCATCCCTTCCATCCTCAGTCACCCAACAATAATAGCTGTATCACTCACCCTCTCAACTCAAGGAATCGCCAGATCACATTAGCTACAACTTCGTCCTTCTTTTCCAGCTGTCCAGTCGGCAGTGTCGTCTTCCCCTTCGTCCGCATCGCAAGCTTTTCCGACGCCGTCGCACCCAGGCATAGCGCGAAATCGATCGTCGATGACTAGATGGCAACATCAAACGTCAATAATAATCAGTATCACCATCAACCGATCAGCTACCCACGTTCTGTCGTCTCAGCTCTTCCTCCACGATCGCGTAACTAACGTTCCACCCTGCCACACGTTCCGCGAGTTGCGCTGTTTGTGCCGAGTTGTGTTGTATAGGCTTTTGTCCGTGTGGTGCCTGGTTTTCGAACCAGAAATTCCCCATCACTTTTCGGTTGGTCCAGAATGTGTGTGACACGCTGCTGATCAGCGCGAGCGAGGTCGCGCGCGGTCCAGTCTGACCATCGGTAATCACCTCCTTGACGAATCGCTTATACTCGGTCGTTTCGCCGTTGTCAAGGGGCGGTGGCTCCACAATCTGTCCGATTGTCAACCAAACCAACGCTTGCGGACCAAGCAGACCTCGCGACAGGTAGAAATAGACTTCGTCCGGCAGTCGGTGTGTAAAGATCTCGTGCAAGTCAGATGGGATGTCCGCCGCAGTTGGGTGATGCGGGTGGTGATTTGGATGTCCATGCGCAGGAGGTGAGTTGATGGCCAAAGGAAGAGGCACGACGCTCCCCTCTGACGAGAGTATCAAAGAATACTTGATCATTGATCGCGTACGAGCATACTGATCGGCGTATTGCGTCGTTTTGACGCCGTGGTGTTCCGCGAACGCGGTCACTGCGGCGTGTCCGGACTTGTAGTACTTGACCATGTCGACCGTGGCCTTGAGCGCTTGGTCATGCATATTGGGAGGGAACGTTGGCGAGTGGTCGAACCCGACCAGTATTCCAATGTCAAGGAACTGATCTTCGGTGATTCCGAGGTCGCTCATGATGGCGCGCTTGGAGGTATACGTGAACGAGGGTGTGCTGGAAGTGAGATCGAGAGAGGTAATCAATTTGTCCACGCCCGGGTATAACAACATATCGGTCGGACCGTAGACGGCGTGGATATACGACTTGGTGTGCCGGAGGAGATAGATCAACTACGGACGAGCGAGTGAGCATGCGCGCGCGTAACGGGCGGCTACGAGGATGGATGAACGCACCTGTGCCCAGGCGACGTACGGCGCGACGAGGAACTCGACGTTTCGATGCCTAAAGATGCGGAGGACCATGCGCCATAGATCCCACTGTGCGAGCCCGCTGCGGCTCTCGAACAGCTTGATAGCGGCCTCCTCCTGGCCAGCCTCATATTTGGCCCACGCCTCCCTCCGGTCTCTGCACGCCTCGTTGTTCTCAGCGTGGTGCTGGTATTGTTTCCACCGTTTGGCGGGGAGGAGCCCGGGAAAGACGAAGACGGGTTTGATGTGGAGTTTTTCGAGCGCACGGAGGTCGGCTTCGATGCGCTGGGTTAGGGCGAGCGGGAGACCGCCCGTGGCGGCGAGGAGAGGTTCGCGCGAAGGCGAGTTGTCGGTGAGTTGTTGGAGATAAAAAGACGCATCGATCCCAAGACGCGATTCCGACAGAACGCTGAGCGAAAACGTTTGCAGGTGCTTCCGCTCGGAGAGATAGTCTGTGGACGAAAAAAAAAACACGCGGTGACGGTCAGTCGCTCGTCTACCGAGAATACACTACAGAAAGACACCAAAACACTTCCGAGCTCACTTTCGAGATGTTTGATGGGCATTTGGACAACAAGCGAAACGCCGACGAGCTTGGCCTTGGACAACGTTCAACACGACATCGAGAACTCTGCCTTTGCGGTTAGATTACATAATCAGAATTTCCCATGCATAAGACACCGTCCAGAACATGTGTACACCGCTCAGATCAAGGGTTCCACCTCCCGCTGCGGCCAAACGACTTTGTTGTTCGTGTCTCGGCTTCTAGCTTCGATGAGACCCTTGGGTGGGCGGGAATATGGAAATGAGCGACCAGCGTGGTTAGGCTGGCGGCTGGCCGTTCTGCCCAGGGTTCCCCGATATCAAGCCTTTGACCTTTTGCGTTCTAGGGTCCAGCCAGACCGACGGGAAATGGAGCAGGAGCGCAGACCGTTCTACTTCTCACACAAATTTCGTTCAAATCGTCTCTTCGGGAGCGTCGGGGCAGTTTCATGCACTGCTCGCTCCAGCGTTTGGACACTGACACACACAGTTGTCAGGATTAACAAACATGTTAAGATTGGCCCTCCAAAGTCGCGACGCCCAACTTGACAATAACATCTTGCACTTCGGCTTGGTACGCCACCCGTGAACGTTAAATCTGTCGCTGCGCCGAGATTTGAAGCGATGAATGACCCAATCGACGTGTCCCAGTTGAGTCACTGCTCTCGTCACTTGATTCATCCCAACCATGCGTCGCGGGCTTGAAAGCGCTGGCACCCACCCCTTACGAGAGCCCGCTCTCCCACTGCTTTAGAGTTTAGACCAGCCACATCGGATCCATGGGAAAGAAACGCACAAACAATCACCGTCTGGGGGGAGTGTCCGTTGATCAGTGCGCGTCCGCGCCGCTCCATCTAACCAAATCCGATAAGCCTCATGAATACCTGGGCTTCAGATGCGGAGTTGGCATCTCTGCAAACGACCCCTCGCCTCTCCAAGTTGTTTCCCTCGTTCCGGTTTTAAAGTTAATTCGATCTGATCCACTCGTCTCCGAATCCGTCCAGCGTCCTCCCCTCCCTGTCGGCTCGGAAGGTGACGATTGAGGCCTAGTGCTTTGCCACGGTGTGAGCGGCTAATGACTGTAAACTCTGCACGTTTCCTCGAGGCTTGGGCCACTAATTCCAATTCTAGTTAGGACTAGAAACATGAGGGCATGAGACTCGGGAGTGCCTGGGGTGAAATCACATGCACACTTGGGGCGTATGAATGCGCGTTGGTCGGAGGAATGTGCCAAGTTGCCCAGTCCGTCTGTTTCTTGGCGTTTCGCTGGGTGAGATCTCGTCCACCGCAAAAAGTGCAAGTTTGGTCGTTCGAATGAGGCGAAGGGGAACCTATGAGCCGTCTCGAAGGTGTCGCTCGATCACAAGGCCAACTGACACCCCTTCCGTTTTTTTATACCAAACCGTCCTCGGCACCCACGCATCGCGGTGCGCTGTTTGCCAAGTGCTCACATGTCTAGCTGACGGTCTGGTCGTTTCGCGCGCGGACCTTGATAGGTCTGGGGCTGCACTGTGAGAACGGACCTGGGGTTGTGACTTACGACCTGATCGGGGTCTAAACGGACACGGTTTTCACTCGAGAGTTTCTAGATAATGGATATCAGACGTTTGCTCGTCCTGTGTGAACGCACCGCAGTCGTAGCATTGCCAGTCACTATACAACTACCGCCACAGGCAACGATCATTAATCATTTCTCGAGGCCGCAATCGACCTCAGTTGGTCCTGTCGACCGAAAGTACTTTCGAAGCTCTGGGGAAACATGTCGCATCTATGATAGGATCCGATCATGGCTTGGACAGGACGTTGATGGGCGTCGTCGTCGTATCCTATCCCTGCGAAATCTGGCAAGACCTCCTCCACGGACGAGACTGGTATCTGTCGTTGATGGGCCCAGGCTGAACCGAGTTGACTCCTAGTTACGATACGACGGCGACGCGAGGGAGCCTGGATGACAGAACAGAAAAGATAGGGACGAAAAGGCGTCATAATTCGGATCTGTCTGTCCGAATAAGCGAACTACGTTGCGTTGATTGCTGCAAGCAAGGCAAGGGAAGAGGGGCTCAGTGGTTTCGAGTTGATCGGACGCGAACTGGACTCCGTTGTCTAGATCCGAGATCGCGGAGTCGTTCATCATCATGGCACACATTGAACAAGCGGCGGTACGCCCCTCAACTCCAACAAGCATAATTACTACGCACGAAGCGATCATATCGATCCTGCCAATTTGGATTGCCGCCGCAGTACGTGTCAACGACTATTTGCCGACTTCAACCAACGGGTTTCGTTATCAGCCTTTGCCTTTGTGTACGCAATCCCGACATATTTTGGCGGCGTACATAAAACATGGACCCACCTCGCGATCGTGCGGGAAGGATCCTTGCCGGTAACCGGTTCCGACGATGACCAGTCCCACGTCTTCCTGGCTATATGTACGTGTCACCTACGCTCGCCAGCCTATTACCGTCGCCACGCAGAATGACTCTTGGCGCCTGTGTGTGTGCGCGCATGAAGGTTGCCCGAGACCCAACCGATGCAACACGATGACGCAACCCGCAGCAACATCAGAAACTGATTATATCGTATCTTTCGCTTCAAGTCATGTTCTTCTTTCCACCTGGAAAACTGATGGCAGCACGCCAATCGATGAAGCATACGACCAGCGATCTTGACGCGTTGATCCGGCTTCATTGATCGCCAGCCGGAGGGGGGTCGCCTCGGCAGGTACTAGCGAGCCAGCGAAACGTGTGGTGCCTTGTCTCCGTTGAACGGACGAGAAGGGGCCGCCACACGCATGCTTAGCCGAAACGAAGCGGAAGGTCGACCCAAAAGGGTGCTACTCCTCTCACTGTGTACCACGAACGAGATCGAAAGCACGACAATCTCCACCCCCCCTTTCCAATTTTCGTACAGATCTCGAGAGAGAGAACTTTAGCGCGTTCTAGAATTCAGGATCGTCACAACTCCGACGACTGTTCTGCTCGTGAATGACACAGGCTGCCGGACTCGTTGTCCTTGAGCTTGATCTGAGTCAGGGTCAGCCTCCTGGGGATCGGTCTAGATGGCTCCATCAGTTCCAGACTCGACGGTCCGCGTGCGACGGGTTCGCGGTGTCGTGATCGAGTTCTTACAAGGATCAAAGGCACACCAAGAGATACATAAGTCAGTACCTGCCAATGATTTACTGTCAATCAGTCGGGCGCCTCCACGTTTCAACAGTCGGGTTTACTAAGATTACGCCTGTCACTGATCTGTTTACTCCGCTTTCAACCAACCAACGTCAACTGTCGTCGCATGCAGGATCCAGGACTCGCTTGCGCAGGGTCACCGGCAATGGACACAGCGGGGCAAGCGGACCGCCGGAAATCGTCACCCGCAGGTGCGCTTCTTCCATACAACAAGGGCCGCATAAACGGGCAATCATGACAAGGGAACGCGGGGAGGAAAAACCCTCGTCGGGGTTTACCACGATTGGCGAATGGCTATGCGTGCGCAGTAGTACATACCGCGATCGACTTATCTGACAAGTCGTCAACGACTTCGATTCTCGTAAACCAACGCTTGCCGAACGACGGCGATGAAAACTCGAATCCCGTCTATGAGAAACACGAACGGTGACTCTCACGGACTGCATCCTCAAACGGTTGACCTCGCTGGCAGCAGCTGGACCGTTCGCATCTCGTCATCGATCTACGCATAGGGGAGCGGGTCATTCATGAAGCTGAAGCTAGAAAGCTTCTTTTTTTTTTTCCTCCGTTCGCTTATTTGTGCCCCTCGTGTAGTTACGCCGCTGGCACGATCTCATGTTTTTTGGGTCTGGCTCTTTATCGTTCGTCCGATTCACTGGCCGCTGCATTGATGTTCGGGAACAGGTTACCCAGCAGACGAGCAAGCGTGAGGGGCCTCATGGCATTGCTCACATGTGCACTGCAACACAACACTCATCCCCATTCAAAGTTAATTATCGGGAGATCTACTCCGCTGTCTCGCTTCCGGAGGGACGAGACATGATGGCAATGCTCCTGTGTACTCTGCCCATACACCCAACCCACTTGCTGCTGTTATTTGTGGACTTCCGCAGCGCCCAACTACGAGTCATCCCCTTTCCTTTTTTTTCCCTCCAATCACACGAGCGAAAAAGGACATTCGGGGTTCATCTTTTCCATTGCCACAAAGAGCCTCGAAATCCACCCAAGTCCATCCAGGACACGGTTTACCTTTTCCCGATGCCCCTACGTATTCGGAAGGGGGATCACCTGCGATCGCACTCGGTTTCGCTCTCGCAGTAACTGCCCAAAGGCGTATCAATCTACGATGAAAATATGATAAAACGAGGAAGGGTTCAGTGAGCCATCAGGACAATGGGTAAACCGGCCAGGTAGTAGTAGACCTTTGATGAGTTCGCAAGGCGACGACATGCGTACGGCGGAGTGCTTTTCCAGTGTCCAGACCATGATTCGGAGATTGACTTTTGCGCGTCCCCGAGGGAAATTTTATCAAAAGATCATCGATGAGGGTGGGCGATTGAGTGGGTCGTTTAAACGATCGCGTCGGACCCGGCGTAGTAGTAATGTATCGAAGTTCGGCATGACGCGATTAGAGCACACCTCGTGTGTGCTCGTCGCCGCCGTTCCGTTTCTTCTTATGCCAGTGGTGTGGTATGTAGGCTTCCAGGCGAATCATTCTTTCTGAACCCCTTGGAGCGCAAGAAGCCCATCGTGCAGGGCAAGTGTTTCTGGGGAAGCGTGGACCTTCAGAGGGGGGTTTCCCTGGTGCAGGGAAGAATCGAATGTGACACGACAGCGTGCCTCTTTTCTGATCGGGAATTGTGCTCTAAGCATTCGTCAGAGAATGGGTAAACGTGAATCGTGTTCAAAAGACGTGGTATTGGACTTATGGTGACAGGTTGCTTCCAAAGCGACCCCTAGAGGTAGACAAGGTGAGCTATTGAATGAGCGAAATCACAGAGCATGCCTATGAGGACGAAGGTTGTACGGGTATGACAACACTCCCCTTCCCTGGAAACTCCGCGTACGAGGGATGTCACGAACGAAAGCCACAAGTCGGCGCCGCATCTGGCTCAGTAATTGGCATACGCTATGAGGCGTGATCGTACATGATCGGGTTCGAAGTTCTCCATGTTCTTGGTACACGTTGCAGTGCATTCGCCGAGTAGAGTAACGTCAAGGGCGGAACGGCAGCTATGTTTTCGATCTCCAGGCGGTGGTGGCG
>JBBPOM010000553.1:0-22985 GCA_038091455.1 Leccinum uliginosum | reverse complement strand
CGTAACGGCCACTGTGCTAGACGTACCACGCCCATCCCAGATACACCGGATCTCGTTTCCAGGAATGATCTGGGCAAGAAGGCCCGTCGAGACATGCCTCACTTCAATGAATCGCGAGTCGAAGAGGAGGATGTATGGCCAGTGCATGGCGACACGCTCTGCGGTGCCCTCCCACTCGATTGTTCCTGAGGTACGACTTGGCGCACCGTGTTTGTTGACGTAAATGCCGAATTCTGTGACCCGTTAGCGATGAAGCGAGTTTGATTGATTACATCCGAGGGGCTCACCATCATAACACAGCAGGAACTCGTTGTCAACGCGGAACATGCCCATCGGTTTGCACGATTCGCAACGTTTGGCCAACCGCTCGTGACCATCGTCGCGAAGGGGAATCGTGACACTCTTAAAGCTGGCGATCATCATGTCAGCGAAATGTACACTTGACCATAGACACCCTAGCGTACTCTGTAAGATCCATGATTTCAAAGCCTCTAGTGCAAAGGATCGCGATCTTTGCTTTCAAGAAAACCAGGTCAAATGACTCAGAGGGCAAAAAGAATTCCTGTTGAGAAAATAAAACTATGATATCAGATGCAGGTCGAAACCGATTGCCCACACTGCGCACCCTATATAAACGGAACCATTCCGACCGTGCAGGCCGAATACCAAACCTAGACGTGAACGAAGCAGGTGCCTTTGATCGTTCGTTGATCTTCTCGACTACAGGCTCGAGCACGCGAAAAACGCTGTCAAGCTACGAGCACGTGAACAAATGACCACACATTTCATCTTTGCAAATACGCACCCCTTTTTTCTTCATGTAGATGACCAACGTTCGACCCCCTTGGTTCCCGACGCTAAAGAAGTGGACGTCCCGGGTACCGTTGACACGTTGAGGAGTCTGTGATGTATGCGCGCTTTGTGGCGAAGACGGAACGAGTGCTTCTATGTGATAAGCGAACAGCGCCTGTTGCAAACGCCCTCTTTATCTGCGACATTACAATAGCGTAAAGAAACTTGCCTTGTCCGCCAGGACGAGGAACATTCCAAAGTCTTCCAACATCGCACACTGCGTGACCATCTTGAGGTGCAGCACGCGGCGCATAGCTGGAAGCGAACATCGAGTTCAGAAGCCCCGACCACCGACTACCAACACGAACACTTACACCGAGAATCGTGTCTGAACCCAATCCACACACCCTCTGCACATCCAATCGCAACGAGCGCCCTTCCGTCCGTCGTAGCTGCAGAACACACATAAACAAAGCAAGGTGGCACTCCAAACGAGCCGACTTACTAAACGGCACAGAGCATGTCACCTTGCCCGTAAACAAACTCTCGTGGTTCCACGACGGCGTAGCTGCGCTCGCCGAAATTGCAGGCACGAAGAAGGTATCCGTGCTCAGCGGTTCCATCTCAAACACCTTGTTCGACTCCTGGACGACCTTGCGCAATCCGATCGCCTCCTCCAGTTTTTGCTTCCACTCCGTACGTGCCTGAGCACTCTCCGTAAAGAGCGTGTACAGACCACCCAGTCTCCCGCTGTAATGGATCGTGCAGGGGTAGACAAGGCGAGAGTCTACCGCACTGTCAGGCATGTTGTTTGGAGACGTAGGTCCGCTGGTATCGCCATGTCTACTACTGCTACCAAGCCCGAGTCGCAGTATACCTGCACTTCGTTGCGTAGGTTGGTCTAGGAAGCTGGTGAGACTCAGTAGGTCCAAGGGAATGGGCTATACAGCGTGCATTAAGTTATATGGAAGCGACTAGTGCGCTAAAAGAAGACCAACCCTTCGATTGACGTAGTACTTTGTCACGCCTTCCTTCTCCTTCGGCTTCGTCAGGACGACTACGGAACACCAGTCAGCGAGAAACAAAGGACGCGCAGATTACTCACGGTAATTGTCAAACAAAAGGACGAAAAGCTCCGTCCATCCATTCCATTCGAAACCGGTCTCTGGCTGTCTCAACAACTTGCCAGCGTGAACCAATGATCGATTCTCGTTCAGTAAATCCATGTCCTTTGGTTCAAAATTTGTCAATAACAAACCAGTGCACATGTGGCCACTTCACTTACCACCGACTCTCCAGGCTTGAACACAATATTACTGTTGTAGCACCACAGTTGGACCTTTTGCTTCGCAGACTCGACCCCAGGCTCAGTGTCTTTCCCTAACGCCTTGATTATCTCGAGAACCTGGGGAATGGCTTCGCGATCCTCCTGACCCGCCTGAGTCTCATCAAATACGCCCTTCAAAAGTAGCTCATATCGCAAAAGCCGAGGGATAGGACGGTTGATGAAGCTCTTCATGTCTAGACGATGGGCATCAGGATGACGCGTACATTGCTAGGGACACGATCAGCTCGAGAGGAAGACGAACACGCAGCACGACGATACACGTACTTCGACAAAAGTTTTAAACTCAGGGTTATTCGCCATCTCATCGTCTATTCGATACGCCGCGATCGGGTAGTTCGGTATGTACTCCATATAAGCTTCCCGGAAGCTCAATGCAGCATCAAACACCGCCGCCGTGATACTCTTGATCGCGGGATGTTCTTCTCGCTGGATCTCATGCAGTTGTTCGAGCAACTTGCGGTGATGTTCATAGATTTCTGCGAAATTGTGGAACACGTCTACGATGAAACTCTCCAACCTCTCCCGCGAAATAATGGGAGGATCTTGCGTTCGCAAGGGCTGGACATACATCTAACAAAATACGAAATTCAGGCATGAAGGTCACCACGGCATCATCTCGTACCATTTCAATGTTTTCCAGATCCTTGACGTAACCCATTTCACCTTTGATCAGCTCGAAGATGATGCTAAAAGTACCATCAGTCACCAACGACTTGCGCTGATAGATGAACTGATTACTCACGCCTGGCGTTTCGCATCGGACTTGCTCATATTTTCTCTGAGTTCACCGGGAACCAAGTCATGCCATTCCCACTTCGAGGTAGGGCCTTTACCCATGGCAGTCTGGAAGGTGCGCAGCTGAGCGATGTTGTGCAGATCCTTGATCGCGTGGATGGCTTCTGCAAGGTAATACGCGTCCGGGTTTCCCTCCGTCGTTTCCTTCATGATCGCTTCGAGGGCAAGTGGGTATTTTTGGAGATGCTCCGAAGGTCGCGACAAGAAATGCTTCAAGTCCAGACGGCGAGACTCTTGCTGTTTCACAGATCGGCGCGAGCATTCCTACAGTTACCAGAATGTGAGCTATGGAGTCGGTGGTACCCAATGTGGACATCGCTACGAACCTCGAGGAAGAGCCTCAGGTTGGCATTCGCGTCAATTTCATCCTTGAATCGCTTTTCAGCCAGAGGAAGGTGGGCGACATAAGTAGGGTACGCGTATCGGAAGCTTCTCGCAGCATCGACGAAAACGTCTCCAATCTTCTGAATGATTGGAGATTGCTCGCGCTGCCGAACATACATTGCTTCCACAAGTCGCTTATTGCACTCTCGCAGGTCCAGAATATTACCGAACACTTCCTCGATGAAATCATCCAGTTCAGAAGTAGGCATAATGTGCGTTGCGCGGCGTAGAGGACGGATGAATAGCTAACCATGGGTGAGTTAAGAGGCGTATGTGAGGACAATTGACACGAACAGCTTCAACTGAATCGAGATCCTGGATATATTGCTCCTCTTGAGTGATCGTCTTGAATATGATGCTGTGCCAGTCACGTAAGGAATAACATGTAGAACATGGTCGAAACATACGATTGGCGATGAATCTCGCTTTCTGGAAGACTACGAAGGATGGCGGGGTCTACTGTGCTTAACCAGTCTTTGGTCTACCGCAACAGGATAAGTAACAGTATTCAAATGCTGTTGACCACTTACGTGAGGCGCGATATCTGGTTCAGGTGCTGGACTGGTTTCCGTTATGTCTGTCACAAGGGCCGCCTAAACAACAACACAATCAATCAACTTGGATAGTGAATACGATCTGGATACGCACGCGTCGTCGTGGACAAACCCATGAGTAACACGGATCTTCCTCGCTGCACGTCGAGGTGTAACATTTTGTGAGCATAGTAATCACGGCTGTCGGCAGTTCTTCTCTTTCCCTCTGTGACTCGGAATTACCCTCGAGATCATCTAAGAACATGTACACGTCCTCGACTCCGTCCTGGAGCGGTTTATCGCCCCATTCAACTTCATAAAAGAAGAGTTGACTCTGGAGGCTACGAGCCACCTGTAACGCCGCACGTCTGTCTGCCGTAGAGACACCGTGGTTGATGAGCAGTTCTCGTTGTATTTGTGATTGGATTGTTGACTTGGGTAGATCATCCTGATCGGAACGACGAAACGAGAAAGTGACCACGTACAACGATGTCCTTGCCAGTGAAGGCGCGGGGATAAGGGATACCGCTCTTGACATGTGTGCCTCTTGGGACCTTGTCGCGGAGTCTAACTGCCAGATGGGAGAGTAGACTGAAGTTGACAAAGCGATCCGGATCTGGATCGTCGCTGTCAGTGAAGTACTCCTCGTCTTCATCATCTGGGTCAGCTAACGCTACCCCGGGGCCGTCAACAGCAATATAGTCACTTGGCCGGGAGTGGTTGAAGGACTCTCTACTGCTACCATGGATGTCATAGACATTGAAAGAATCGCCGCACGTTTCTGGGAATCCCACCGTGGAAGGGCCAGCAGATGAGAGTGCAGTAGAACTGAATGAACTGCCATGGGTCAGCACGGAAGAGGCGGTTTTGTGTCCCTGGAAATCGCTGTATGTAGTAGCCGTAGTGGTAGTCGACGAATGCCGCCCAAGTAGATCTGTTTGGGCCGATGAAATTGTCGATCCCACAGAGGTAGCACGGCCTATGTTTGCTTCTAATTCTTATGAGCGCAGTTGAGTCAGCATTGTCAGATAAATTGATCGGGCCAACGACCTACGACCAATGAAATCGGAAGAGGGTGAATACTGGGGTTGATGGTCTTTGACGCGTGCACTCAAAGGTGAATTTGTGTTCGAATCCGGGTGCAGACGAGCACTGGATTGCGGATACGCGTCTGCGAATCTTGATGGACCATGGGATTGTAGTTGAATGTGGGGTGGACGGCCTTTGGAAACGTCGTCGGCATACAGGTCGAGGAGCGAATTTTCGTCATAAAGATTAAAACCGGGAATAGTTGGAGCTAGGGCGCCAGCAGGTCGTGCGGAGGGCTTGCGGGACAGGCTATCACGGGCGTCGTCAACACCTAAGCTATTTCCATCCGAATGGGTGGGAACGGCCGGGACTGGCTTGTAAATGTTTGGGGAGATGTCTGATTGGGGAGTAGCGATTGGTTTTCCAGGAAAAGTTGCCGATCCAGTCGAGCCCCGACTGCCTATGAGGCCAGAGGGTTGTGGTGGTAATTGACGACGACTATGGACGAAAGTGTGAAGAAGGAAAAAAAAAGATGGTGGATAATCAGCATACCTGTCGAGGTTTCCTGTTCCTGGGCGAGAAGTACTGCGCACAGTCTGAGGGACTTCGGTGACGTAGGAATCAGTAGGACTTGAGAGTGGTGGAGGAGCTGCGCCAGGTGGGAGAGGCAATGGGCGTAGCCTCCTTTGGGATGTCGGAGAAACAGCGGAATCGATATTGTTGGGGCGGGTTTCAGGGGCATGGGATGGTGGTTCTGATAAGGTAGATGGGAAGCCGTCGATACAAAACTGGAACAGCGGTACATACGTGGAGGGCGAGGGGGAGAACGTCTTGTTGTGGGTGCAGGGGGAGCTGCCGAATCTGGATCTGCGCGGAGAGTGCTAGCAAGGTGTTCTCTCGAGGTGAAGGAGGCAGCGCTGGGGGCCGAGCGCTCTGTTGGTGAAGTTGTTTCCTCGCCAAAGATACGCCAAACTTCGTCGTAGAGATGCTGAAGGTCCTCGTCACCCGGAGGAGGAGGTCTAGGATTGGTGCGGTGGAGAGCAGACATTGACGATCACGACACCGCAGTGGTGTTCAAGCTGTCTTTGTGGGTGCTGCTGGACGACAACGACGACGACGACGACGACGTGACTGACTGACCTCGAGAACGGCGGGGATGTTGGTTGCAGTGAGGAGAGCAACCAGACGCTGGCCAGTAGCTAAGCTCAAGGGTTACCCGAATTGCAGCCCACAGTTAATTCACACCGGACAACCGGCCGTTGATCTAGACCGACATCCCCGGATCACCTGCCATGATTGGACAGTTCGGCGCCGGTCAGCAAAAAAAAACATGCATTTCCCACACAGCCACATCTCCGTCCCTATGGCAAGGATCCCAAAGGTAACCTCCTCCGTGCACGACATCAGCGCTGAGAAACCGCCCTTTGGCTCCAGGTGAGCATATATGCGCGTCTTTTCAGCGTATATGCGCCGAACAGACAGTCAGATTCTTGTCAGAAGACACCGACGTATGGTCCCAAAATGCTTGGGATCATGTCCCTCCCCCCGACGACCAGGCAGATAACATCGCCTCTTCTCTGAGCAGGCAGCGGCTCGTTCCCGTTCCTGACGAAGACAAGGAGAAATACAATGCCAAGCCTGCCAGATACTGGTGAGAGCATGTTCCATCAGCACAAATGTCCTGTCGTAACACGGATCAGGGACAACTTTTACAAGACCAACGCAGACAACTTTTTCCGCGACAGAAAATGGTACACTGCTGTATGCATGATCGATTACCCTTTCCTCACTTGCACATAGGCTGCATCTCGAATTTCCCGAGCTTGTGTGCGCCGCCGAACCCGGGGTATGTGACCAGCTTGATCGTTGTTTGCACCTTTATCAATCAGATCAGGCAGGAGATATCACCATCTGTGAAATCGGCTGTGGTGAGGCGTTGATTTACCTGCCTTCATCGGTATTTTCTCTAAACAACTCAGTCAAGGTGCCGGAAATGCCGCGTTTCCCCTACTTGCCGCGAACCAGAATTCTCAACTCACGATCCGTGCATATGACTATTCTTCACATGCAGTCAAGCTAGTCCAGGCAAATATCTTGGTCTTATTCGTGAATATCCAACCGATGACATTCACATACAGAACAATCCTCTATATGACAACCCACCCATCGGCTCAATACAAGCTGCAGTGTGGGATCTCACCTCTGAAAGCACACTTCCACCGGGCATCGATCCAGAAACCGTCGATATCGTCCTTTGTGTCTTCGTCCTGAGCGCTCTACACCCCAACGAATGGGGAAAGGCGATCGCCAACATCCACCGCGTACGTCACCCTCACCTCTGTGTCAACTCCGTAGTTTCATCTCGTTCGGCAGATGCTGAAACCAGGCGGCACCGTCCTCGTCCGTGACTACGGACGATACGATCTCACCCAACTACGCTTCAAATCGGGCAGAATGCTCGAAGATAATTTTTACATCCGCGGTGACAAGACCCGCGTATACTTTTTCGAGTCAGGTAGGTGCTTGTATCTGCTATTATCTACCGTATACAAATGCCGAGACATCCACCGAAAGATGAATTAGCGTTGATGTTCACCGGATCTCGAGCGTCGCCCTCACAAACGACGGTGCGAACCGTTCAAGAGGCGACGGAATCTCGAGGACAGGAGGAAGTCGGCGGTAAGGATGGCGTTCCGAGTCCACCATCCCACACACCAATATCGCACGACATCGTCTCGTTCTCAGACTTGTCGGCGGCTGATCAATCAGGTTGTTTACTCGAGGCTTCGACTCCAGCTACCGCACAAGCTACCATCCACCCTATTCTCCTGGCTCCATCTTGTCCGCCGCATCAACTGTTTACCATCGAGCAGTTAGGGGTGGATCGGAGGTTGCTCGTGAACAGGAAGAGGCAACTAAAGATGTATAGAGTCTGGATGCAGGGCAAATTCAAAAAGTTGCCTTCCACAGTTGTACATCAGGCCATAGATCACCCCTGTACCTGATGCTGATCAGTTGATCAAGCTTCTTTATGGCCAATGCAAACTCAAACAATGTTTGGATGAGGAGGAATTCGCGTATCGTAGATACATCATCAATGCCTGGACTGATGTTGATGGTATCATCGCGTTCAAAGATCTTCACAAACTCGACACGGTCGCATCCCAACCACAGGCACAGAAAAAGCGTGCGCGTGCATTGCCCTTCCTAAATTACAAAAAATCTACAGCACGTTTCCGTCCCCGAGGTGGACCGGCGGCCCCATCGACATCATCCGCCTTCATGGCAACGTCGTCCACTGGCGGTCGCTTGGCAGGAAGATCCTTGACGACATCCGGCGGCGGCTTCTCCACCCACTCGTCCTCCTCTCTTACATGCTCTCTGTGCTTCTTTCGTTTCTTCTTCGGACGATCCCGTTCCTTGGTTTCTCGCCGCGCTGATATCGAGAGTGACTCTCCCCCATCCTCGTCCACGTCAAACGACACGAGCGCGCCAGGTTTGGACTTTTTGCTCTTCTTCTCCTTGACAGCGGGCGCCTTCCCGTTCCCCGAACGTGCCTGTGCATCCCGTGGAACGAACGTCGGCTTGAACGTCGACAGATCCACCACCTTGTCCTCCTCCGCAACGGTCTCCTTGGCCAGACCCAGCGCAGCCGGTGGTGGCGGAACCGACGTCTCCGCCGGTTTCTCCATCACCAAAGGCTCCGAACCAGCATCATTATCTAGTGCCGACTTGTCCTCGTCCTCCTTTTCCTCATCGCTCTCCTCGTCGTCGCTCGCAAAGATGGCTTTGAAAATGTCCATCGGCGGCCGCTCATACGTGAGCACGTCGTCCCCCTGTCCATCGTCCTCGCCCAGCCCGATATTGGCCAAGTCCCGCTTGCCGCGCGGGATGGACAGATCCAGCGACCCGTCCGCACCGCTACTACCTCCAGTCCCCTCAGGACCACCGCCCGTCGCGTCCGTGCTCTGTCCCACGTCCGCACTAGCAGACCCCGACGCCTCCGGCGTATCAAAGTGCACCTCCGGATCGGGATCCTTGACGCCGAACCGCTTACACAGGAGCCGGACAGGCTGCCACGCCTTCACCTCTCTCGTCATTGGACCGTACATGCCCATCCGAGCAGCGTGCACCTTGGGATCTTCTTCCTTCTTTTCCTCTTCCTTTTCCTCTTCGCGTTCCGTTGTCTCCGACGCCGGTTCGGCACTAGGCGTGTGCAGCCCTTCGACGACCTTGGGCCCGAGCTCGAGCACGGCGGCGCTCGTAAATCGTCCTGCCATCGCTCCCGAGATGGGACGGAAGAGCGCCGCGGCCTTGGCGTATTCGCTCATCTCGAGCGCGTACGCCTCGGGCGTCTGGGTCGGCTGCCGCGCTGGTATCGAGACACCTGAGCCAGGCTCGGCGTGTGCACGGAGATAATCAATATATCGTGATTGCTTGTTGGGGTTGGAAGTGAACGGTTGGAACCCTTGCAACGCTGCCTGCGCCACGTGCGGTTCGGTGTGTGGGATGTAAGGTCCTTGAGAGGGGACTGTGCTTGGCGTTGGTTCTGGTGGTGATGGACCTTGTTCCGTCGACTCAGTGGCCGAGGGACCGGCGAAACGGCTTGTTGCAATGCTTTTAATCCGCTCTTGGTCTTTCTTTGACATGTATTCGAAGACGGAACGCGGTGCAGATGGAAGAGGGGTCTCTCCAAGTGCAGCGCCTCGCTACGGGGCGGGTAGTGGATGAGTCTTCCAATGAACTTCGTGTGGTTCGAGGAACACTAACCTGATCTGGGGTTACTCCCACTTTCCATTGCGCGTGAGTCTGAGGTTGTCCTGGTACAGGGAAACTGGGCACGTTCTCCTTCTCGCTCAGTGCCTCTCTTGCTCTTTCCCAGACAGCCTTGGGATTGGGTTTCCATTCTTTTGGTATTTCGGGAAGAGGGAACCTGAAATGATCGACTTTGTAGCATTACAGACAGACTCAAGCAACAAACAACTCACCACATGTTCTCTTCTACTGGTTTTTCCGCAAGTCTGAAACCGGCGAGGACAGGCTTGCCGTCGCGAAACAAGCCTGATCCACTCCCTTGTGACTGAGATGCGTGAGCATGCTGCCCATATCCTGTAGCCAACAGCGAAACCTACCGATGATGTGGGCACACTAGTCGCACTTCTAGATTTAGCCCCACGACCTCCAATCACTGCGCGTTCTTCGTCTTGCAGGTCGTTGACATCGAAAGCGTGTCGACTTCTTCCACCGGCAGCGTGATCATAAACATCCAAATCGTCCTCGTCTGCGTCGTTCAACGCGCCTAGTCCGAAACCACCTTGCAAAAGTCAAATCGCGTGAGCAGCAACATAACCCAACAAGCAGACAGCGAAACATGCCTGAGAGTCTCGGCCCCTGATCACCTTGCACCTCGCCCTGCCCATGAACACCCAGGCTCGCACGGAGTCCCGTCGCCCTGGCATACCCGAGCCCGTGAAAATCTGCCTTGCGGGGCACAACGATCGGTGGGACGTCCTTTGGCGGATACGTGTGCTTCTTGGCTTCCTCGTCCACGTCGGGCCCTGTCCGGTCTGGATCGCGCCCATGCTGGATCTCGCGCTGCCGCCACGTCACTCTCGGTCCTACACCCTGACCCGGTTTCCAGCCCATCTTTTTGAGAATGCGACCACCCAGCGAATCCTTGGGTGCAGGCGATATGGCTTGTTCGAGAGCGAGGGTGATCGGGCTGGCGTGGGCAACGGAGACGTGATACGATGAGACACACGTCACCAAAAGGAAACAGAAGAGTAAGAGACGCACTCTTTCTGACTGTCGTCTTCCCCGACCTGACGAGGTTTCTCGGCCTGTGTTCCTCCGAGAATATCCATCTGATCATGTTCGCTGACGAGCGTTTGGTCCGCGCGCATCTCTGCGAGGTCTTCTTCGTCCATAAAGTCCTCCGGGCGTACAGCCCGGGCCTTGGCGCGATCCGATCGCGAGGAGACGAACGTCGACGGGGCCCATCCTGGAAACGAGTTTGAGTCCAAGTTCGCATGCCGCACGACGAATCAAACATGAAAGATGAGAGACGAACCTTCCTTGGAACCGACGGTGTTGAAGTACCCGGCAGAGAACCCTCCCGTGAATGCGCCATGCAGTCTTCTTCGGCCCTTTTCGTCTCTGACCTAGATCGCAGGGCTCATCAGACTAAATAGCCCACTGAAGAGCAGCAACTGACGTCTTGTTTCCAAAGCGGTACGAACTCGCCCGTGTCTTTGGACTTTTCGAGGGGCGGCAGAGGCGTGCCAATCTAGACGACCGTGAACGTCGCAGCAACGGCGAAAGCGAGCGAATCTTACCAAGCAAAAGTTTTCGTTGGCTCTCCTCCCAAAAGTATCGACGCCCAAATCGCCGAGTTTCCGTTTGAGCCTGGCAGAGTTCATGACGAAGTTCTGCTGAGCGTAGTAGCGTTTCGTTTCATGTAACCCTAACCATAATCATGGGTTCGACTACGTTTCTAGTTCCCACTCCTCCTCTTCCCTCTCTTTCCGCTTCCCACTCACGATGGTCGATTTACCCTCGGCAATGGTCAAACACGTCAGTCGGGTGCCCTTGGTGTCGTATTCCGCCACCGGGTGTAGTTGCAATTTTTCCGTCGTCTCGGCAGGCAGTGCGGCCAAGTCATACACGAATATCTTTCCGTCGGACGAAATAGTAGAGACGATCGTCGTCGACTCTCGTGTGCCCTCGGTTTTGGATGTGGTCGTCGGGAGCGCGACGTCAAGCGTCTCCACAGCTTTTACTCTGCAGATTATCAATAAATAGTATCTGGTCAGGATGTGTCGACAAACCGGTTTGCATGGCCAACCATCTCGGCGATGATCGCTGGAGGCGATTGCGGATCCTCGGATAGCTGATATATAGACACTTTTTTATCTTCCGCCGCGACCAACAGAAGCTCTCCTTCTCCATTTACACGTTTACAAAAACGCACACTATGAATTCTCGATGAATGCGTAGTGGTATGTTGCAAAGCCATACTCTAGTACCGATGTGAGAGCGCACGAAGATGAGTTCAAAGCTACGCACCGTAGAAAATATATCGAGGGAAGACGTCGACTGAACGACAAACATTGAACCGGACGTAGACCATCTGACGACTTCGCCCTCTTGGTAGCTAGCTTTGAGTAAAATTCATCTCATAGACCAGTGATCTCACCCTTTCCCAATTTCGTGCTGGCCGACCCTTTACCACGCATCAAATCCCACATACGCAGCGTCTTGTCTTGCCCAACGCTCAAGGCAACCTTTCCAGATGGGTGGATAGCGACAGAATTGACGCGGCCTTTGTGTCCCTTGAGCGTGCGCAAAACAGTCCAATCCCGCGCATGGAAAAGACACAGTGTACCATCCTCGGACGCAGAGAGCAAATGAGAGCGCGAAGGAAACTGGAGATACGTGATGGAGCCTGGAACGTCGTCACGTCGCCTCCTGAGGTAAACACGAACAATAGGTGTGAATTACCTTGATGGTGCATCAGGCCACCGATCTCTTTCCGCCTCACCAGGTCCCACACCTTGATGATTTCGTCAGAGCTTCCCGTGGCCAGCCACTTTCCTCCGCCGGGCGAAGCAGCAACAGCTTTGATCGATGATACGTGTGCAGGGAATATGAAGACGGGCTTCAATTGGAACGCGTAGCCAGACTTGGAGGACGTAACCGTCCCGTCGAGTCCGTAGAGGAGCTTTTCGTATGAACCTGCAACGACGACAAAAGAAGAGGGCAGATCGGACTTGGTAGATGATTCTGCAGTGTCGACATAGTCAATACGGGATTTGGTCTCTTCCCGCTTTCGTTTATCTTTTGGAGAATTGAAGGAAACGGATGGCTGAATTTCTGCAAGTGGTGGTGTTCCAGTTGGCATTGATTTTTTGGTCATGATCGGTTTTTCTATCCGCGCTTTTTTCAGGCTTCTCACTGACTTTCGAGTTGCCCTTGGTTCAGCCATATCTGCAGTCACTGTGCCGGAAAAAACGTTGCCAAGAGTCAAGTACCAAAAAGGCAAGTACATATTGATCATGTCGCTTTTCAGCATCTCTCCCTTCCGCTCCGATGTCCTGGCCCCCGAAGAGCCTGGCACATCAAACGACCTCATCCATGATGTTGCGTAATTTAAACAGCGGCCCACTTGTGATCATCCCATAGCCTTTCAAAAAAAACATATATAATGCTACGCTCCCAACGATCAGGCGGTAAGGTTCGCAAATCCAACTCATTTGTTGCCGAAATAGAACACCATATAGACACTCATCAGGAAGGCGCCCCCAATACTCCAGTGTGCTGGTGATTGTGGGACATGGAGTATTTTCAATCTACTCCCAGGATA
This sequence comes from Leccinum uliginosum, assembly GCA_038091455.1. Taxonomy (NCBI): domain Eukaryota; kingdom Fungi; phylum Basidiomycota; class Agaricomycetes; order Boletales; family Boletaceae; genus Leccinum; species Leccinum uliginosum. The sequence continues at coordinate 9,742 of JBBPOM010000553.1, read as the reverse complement.
GCGAAGCTCACCCTGTATCGACGCTTTTGAAGGTGTGATATAATCTGCATCGAGGCGAAAGGACTGAATTTGGATATTAAGAGTTCTATTCAGTCAGCATCAGCAGATTTGAGTTGATCATTGTGGCAAAGAGTCTGAGCCGATCTGTGGTACGTTCAAGATGCAGGACAGATGGGCCCGTGGACGATGTTGATGTGGGCCTCGTCCAGATGATACCTCGGTTGTAGATGGATCGGTCGCCTTTCAATGTACTACGGACGCACTCAGTGGCACAAGTGGAGGCAAAGTGGAGGCACAAATTGTATTGGCTCTACCCTGAAGTCAAATGAAGCCGATTCAGAAGCACCGCCACCCTTTTCTGCCTATTTGTCAATGCCCATGGCCCAGCTTGCTCTCGCTCCCCGACAGTGACTTGGACCAAGTCCTAGTCTATGTCCAGTTCAGATGGTCGAAAATGGTCGATCCACCCTACCGGCAGAAATTATCTGTCAAATTATCCGTTACCTCGGTCCTAGAGATGTCGTCCGGCTACGTACGGTGGGCTTATATTCCACCCACTGATCCATTTCATTTATTTACCATCTTCTTGCTAGGTTTCCAAGCAATTTCATGATATCAGCTACCTTCTCCACATTTGGAGGACCTTATATGTAAACGCACGACTGCTCCGTCCTCCTGGACCATTCCCGTCACAAACTGTCCAATTCCTCCAGCGTACTTTGCTGAAATCTGACCGATTGTCTCTCTCATGGACCAACCAACCTATGCGCGGCATTTCCTGCCTGGAGATCGAACCCCAGAGTTTTCCGTTGCATTTTCCAAAAGTTGTCGATGGAAGATGGCTCATCGACTGCGAGTCATCTGGCAGGAGGTTCGTGGTGCACGACATTGATTCCGATTCAGTGTCATCCACTCGCCATGTCTTGTACCAACAAGATCAAACAGTCCATGATTGGGATGCTTCATCTCTGACCTCAGTCGATGGACCCGTAGTCTACATCGTGTTCAATTTCAAAACCCCTCGAGGCTCATTTTCGCTGTGGTACGTTATTTATCCCAGTCCATTCCATGTTCGCTTGTCCATTTCCCCCCCTTTACTGCCTAGGACGCTCCTAGAGTTTCGTGTTAGCAATACCTCCGGCCAACTGTATCATCTGCGGTCCTTGGATATTCCTACGAGGACATTTGTTCATATGCGTCTGCACGGCGGTCATGGACCTTTCTTATACCTCCGGTGGCATCATCTGATCCTCGATGCGGAGACACATGAGGTTTACGGATTCCCCGCATTGGGCTCGGCATTGGTAAGTAGAAGCCAACTTCATCCACGAGCGTTCGGCCACGATCACACATCGAACATTAGCGCATTTTGCCACCTGGCCGGCGCATTGAACCAATAGTAAACGTGCACACTCTCATCACAAAATCACACGTCATCATTTGCTACCCTGTCATTCATGGATCTACGCTGGAAGTGCGATCAATGCTCGTACAGGCGTTTATGCTTCCTCTCGACCCATCTCCTGTCGGCGATCTTCCTCTAATGCGCCTCTCTCACGAAGGCATTATCGACGGTCACTACCAAAACATCAGTGTAATTCGAAATTCCGTCATCGATCCCACAACTGGATGGACAAGCATTAGGCTCCTGGACCAGTCGTTTGTGGAAGGTGGAGGCTTGCACTTCTCATGCATTGACCTTACGTTGCCTGAACATACACCCACCGAGATGTGTATGGTGGCGCCAATGCAGATCGTCGCTCAGGACGTTCTCAAGGTGGACCATGTTCTTGACGGGCCACGCCACGATTGGGCGCATCATGTCAACGCTTCGGAGGATGGGTATGTAAGAGGAATTTGGCATTCTTGTGCGATGATACAGCAGCCGCCTTCCGCTTGTCGCGTCTTGCGGTTTGCAATCGACGCTTCCGATGATAAATGCAAGGCTGTCGTCGGTGAACAATCGCAACCTCAGTGGAGCCGGATCGACTATCCGCGTCGTACTAGGCACTTGGGGGTGGACTGCGCGATAGGGAGGTGGTGGTATATGAATGAATGGACTGCGAAGGACAGGCAAAGTGCCAAGCTCGCGCTCGCGTTTGACATCGTATAGATCCATGCGACAGGTCTCGTGAATGCCACTACCAGGTGAACGCGAACGGTGAGTTTATCCATTCCTCGCCCGCCCGAATATTTGCTCCGTTTCGATCCGCTGACGATGGACTCGTCGTTCTTGCAGTTCAAAGCTCCATTTGATCACATGACATATTTCGTTGCTTCGCTTTCACTTAGAATATCCATTCACCATTTCACATAGTCACTCCCTTCGAGTGATTGTTGACAGCCTTGTGACCACTTCCAACTGCTACTAGGTAGTTAGCGGAAACACTGCAATTGGAATCCAACTGACAATTGGTTTATTTCTGTGGTCCTGCGTCGGTCTCTGCCACATTCGAGACACCCGAACGGCGCAACGATCACTAGAATAGAAGAGACTGAGTCCTATATGAGCGGACGAACGAGCTCGATACCTAGAATAGAAGAGCACAATACCGAGGAAAGAAAGAAAGGAGTGACGACACGGTATATACATGCGCCTTGGTCTCCGGTGAACCCGACACCTGTGGAGGGCCGAGAGGGGTGCTCGCTAGCATTGCTGGTGCCATGGACTCCTGTCTGAGCATGTTCCAGGAGCTCCACGGCCCGGCTGATTACGACCAGCCTCTCAGTGAGTTGCGGTACAGCTCTCTTACAAGTTACGCCTGCTCCCGCCAGCCAAGTATAACAGTCGGTGGTTCAACGGCCCTGAAAGAGCGAGTCAACTCTTGTTACCATGAACGTACGACCTGATAGATCAAACTCATAAATATACTGCACAGTGTATTGTGAACATTAGCGATAGTTCAAGCTAGATGTGCGAACCAAAATTAGTGTCATTGAACACGCTGTATACGCCCGCAATGGTGAGCCCAATGATCCAAAATACTTGACCATATAGTCACAACGAGTCCATCTATTGCCGAAAAACTTGAAGGTGGTTCAGGAAGCGATACTCATTGAAATCTCACTGGCAGTAGGCGAGCGCTGGGCAAAAATGGCGCTGAAACAATGGGGAGGACCATTGGATGAAGTCTGGGAACTTCGGGACTCGGAGGGATTCGGGAATCGGCACTTTGCATCGTCCGAAAGCGGTAACTCGAAGGGTGCTATATATAGGTTCTGATCATGTCCTCCATCGTCAACGTCTTCGTAGTTTCTCCAGACACGCGATCCGAGCGACGTTTTGACCTCCACCTTACCGTTGAACAACTCAAGGCAAGTTTTTCATCTTCTCCCACGCGTACTTGATCCACTCATTCAACCCACAGACGAAACTCGAACTCATCACCGGCATTCCAGTTCAAAATCAACGCATCTCCGTGCAAAACGATGCAAGCGAGACGATCGCGCAGCTTTCCGACGACGCCAAGCAACTCGGCTTTTACGGACTGAAGACGTTTCAAACGCTCAACGTAAGCCCTGAGATCGATTCATTCGCAGTAGTGCCTCGCGTGATCTTAACCACTCGACGCCACGCACCGGTCGACGTCTTCTGGATACAGGTCATCGATACCAACCCCTCCACCTCGTTCACCGGACAGCTTTCCGACGTGTCCCAAGTCGAGAAGTTCGAGCTGAGCGACGACGCGTACGCCAAACGAACAGGTTCGCGGAGGCCTCTTTTCTCATCCAATCGCGTCATATGTTTATCGCGCGCATATATTCACAGATTCAGTATTGGCGTACAAGCAGCAACTCAAGATCGGTCGGTTCGCACCACCGTTGGAGAACCCGACCCCGAATGTTACTGCCGATCCTGACGTCCTCGAGATCCCGATCGGCGCGCGCTGCGAGGTCGAATCGGCCGAGGAAGGACTCCATAAACGCGGTACAGTGCGTTTTGTGGGACAGACAGCATTCACAAACTGTGGGATTTGGATCGGTATCGAGTATGATGAACCGATCGGGCGTAACGATGGATCGTGCGTGAACCCCCTTTCTCTTGATCTCAGATGACGACGACGAAGACGTTGCCTCGTGCAGAGTACAGGGAAAGCGGTACTTCACCTGTCGCCCCAATTACGGGGTGTTCGTTCGACCGGATAGGGTGGCAGTCGGGGACTTTCCTGTGGAAGAACTCAACTTCGATGATGACGAGGAGATGTAGTAGTCACTGGGTCTGTTGTCGTATCGTGCTTGTAGCCAACTGATCTGAAGCGCGTTTTCAGATCCGTTGTATTCCTTATTGCAAAGATGTTGCCAGCGCTAAGCACCTAGTCACCTGCTGTTTGTCATCCGGCCGCGCGCCGATGCATTTCAAGCTCTCACACTTTGTGAGGAAAAATCTCCTCACGCAGGATTCCTGCAACTGGCAGTTTGGCTTCTAACTATGAATACTCGAGTGATCAGTTCTCGTGATATTTCGGGAGGTGGTCGTTGTTCATATTACTTGCGGCAAATCCACTCAAACATACTTACAAGCACTCCACTGGGAAGCCCCAAGTCCGAACTGATGCACAAGTGCTGCAATGTACCGGTGCCATACAATCAATCACTCACATCGATCTCAGATCTCAGACGTCATCCCATTCTTACACTACCTGACTACAGTAGCAGACATGACGACACCTCGCCGAGAGGCAGCCTGCTTCACGATTGACGATGCCACAGCCAGCGGGTCCAGAGTTGCGCTGGTAGAGCTATGAGAACTCGTCGCAGACGTCGGCAGGGAAGCACCAGGGGTCGTGGACGGCCCGATCCCAACGATGTCGACTTCGAACGACTCATCCGTGTTCGCTTGTGCCTTGGACGAGGCGGCGGCGGGTGGCTTGGGCACGGTACTCGTGGGATCCACAGGGTTCGAGTGCGCTGGCGTACCCGAGGCAGGCGGCTTCGGGGCAATCGTCGTCGCGGACGACGATGGCGGCTGCGAGGATATCGACACCGACACCGCAGCCCGTGCAGGTGAGTCAGTCCGGCTAGTTAAGGAGGGTTGGGGTCCTGATCCGGATGCCGTCGCTGTTGCAACGACCGTCGTGATGACGGTCGTCGTCACCACTGCCGCAGAAGCCGGCGCGGCTGCGGGCGCCTGGCCCGCGTTCGCACTAACGGAGCTGGACGACGCGCTCGGAGACACGCTAGAAGACATGCTAGAAGACGTGCTCGAAGACACTTTCGAAGACGCAGAGGCGGGCACCTCGAGCTCGCCCGTAACATAGACGAGCATGACGTTTCTTGCCTGCTGTAGGGCGCTGGCGGAGGGCGCTGGGCTCGTCGAGGAGATCGAAGGCTTGGCGGAGCTACTCGTTGTCGAGCTGGCGTTGTCTCTCCGTCGAACTGATCTTGCCGCAATGCATGGACCCGGGTCGTCGTCGTCGCCGCCGCCGCCGCCATCACCACCACCGACATTTGAAGAGGTAGCGACAGTTGACATCGGTTCGATCTTTCCTGTAGACGGGTCGTAAGAAAATATTTGGCTCTCATGCAGACTTGACGACGAATCATCGTTCTGTCCGGCACAAGGGTCGCCTGCGTCGTTGACCTCAACAGATGGAGTCGTGCAAGGTGTCATGAGAAGCGCGGACGTTGCCCCGGGGTCCGAATCATAGGTGGCGCAGTACATGACCATGACCGCGCTGTTTGCGTCAAATACTTCCGTAGCGAGGGTAACATGCTTGTTGAAGCCTCGTATGAGAGGATTAGTGGAACCTGTATCATTCGCGGGCTTGGAACATACCAGTTCCATCCGATTCCAAAGGCATCATGATAAACTGAGTTTGGTTGCTCGTAGAGGCGTTCAACGGGAATGCCTTCGCAGTGCTCTGACCAGACGTCCAGTCAATCGGGGTCGAGTTTACTGTCAACGACGCAAGACGGTGTGTGCCAGGCGGCGACTCAGACGCACTCTGGGTGAACGAGCCATGAGCAAACGACGCTCTCAGTCAGACAGGGAAATAGACTTGCCATGATGTCAATCCTCCCGAGAGCTAGATCGCTTTCGTCGACTTGACGCCGCAGTTTACCTGTGTCCGAATGCCCGTCCCTTGGAAGACTTCCGGAAACCATGTACATATTTCCTTGTTCACCAGGAACGAAAACCGAGGACCGGCGATAGTGAGCAGCGGGTCCTTGGCGAAAGCGGCTTCGCGCGAAAGCAGATCCAGAGACCTTGTGGCTGGCGTGATCATGGTGACCCTGACTGTCGTAACCCTCTTGTGTGTGATCCGAGACGGTATGGCGTCGCAAAAGGGGTGGAAGGCCAGGGGAACGGTATTCCGCTGACTGAGAAATGGGCTATCAGCCATCTCATCCATCCGAGGCAAGAACGAGTGAGGATACATACGTCAGGGTGCTGCCCATGAGCTGTACCTTGTCGACCGAGGAAAGAGGCGCTAGGCGTCCGTCGATGAGGGGAAGAAACATCCTTCTCCATCGAATGACCAGCATAGATGTGAGCAGCTTCTGCACGGGGTGGGATGGCGACGGCAACGAGGGCACAGAGGGAAGCGAGGAGGGTGAAGCGTGCAGAGAGAACGACCATGATGGATCAAATTAGCGTCAAGGAATGGACAAGGAGTATGAATGAATGGAGTGGAGTATGCGACCGGCGCAGAAGTCTCAGTGTAAGGATGGGGTGAGAAGAGAAGTAAAGTAACGCTGCCTGACGCTGCTAGGATCACCGGGATCGAGAAGGAGGAAGAGTTTGGAAGAAGGAGAGACGCCCACCGGACTGTTCTTATACTACCAGTCTAGCATGTCTTAGCATTGTCAGCCAAGGACGATCTTGAATCAGCCTGGGCTGCCTGGTAGTTTGCATCGAAATTCCGAAGTCGACTACTGGAAGTGAATATCGGGCCACGCCGGTTCAGTAACTTGCTGACCTCAGATCACTATATTCAGTATCATGGATATTGACCTAATGATTGGAAAAATGAAGTCAAACGTACTGACGATTTCAGTTCAGGTGCAAGGTCACCCATTACGAGGAAGACCTGAGTCTAAACGGAGGCAGTTAGAGGAGATCCGTCACGGTAGTGTAGTTGGGAAGCTAGATCGAATCTATACTAACTGATACCTGAGGCTCGCATTGAGTCCATGCTCGGCGTGAGCTTGTCGGGCGGTTCAACATGTTCAGTCTTTACACGGTGAGAGCTTCGGTCTGGACTTGTAAAGAATTTTGGAGTACAACCTTTGTGAGATGTTCGATCTTTTTCCGCTTTCCGATGATGGAGATGGATTTTGTTTGGCTGCGAGCAATTGCTTGTCGGGTGGTTGTTTGTGGCTAAAATTTTGACGTCCGATCATGGATATGTGTGGAAATTGTTTTTGAAGTTGTCTCCCAAAATGGAAGTATCGACTCACCGAGTCGTTGATCACTCGGAAGAACAAAAGAAATCAGCCGAGTCCAACTGCTCTAGTACCCAACATCTACTAGTTGAATGCAAGCTCTAAGTCCGCCACTTCTTCCTGTAACAAGACCTCCTTTTCATCCCACAGTCTGGAGACTCACTGGCTCACTGGCAGATATCATATCAACGTACCACAGAGTTCTCGAGGAAGACAACTTGCAAGAAACTGGTCACGGTGCAGCGAACCCTCGACAATGTGACCTGCAATGATTCCACCACATGACATTGCTCCAACTGCAGTCAAATGGCAACCCCGAACAAATACTCCCTTCATGGATGCGCCAGGACTCGGATGCCCGCCCACTCCTCTTTGCATGGCCATATTGTCGGAAGAGCATACGTTCATCCGAGTCCTTGGATGTTTTATCTATTAGGAATATGAGTTGGTCTGGTGTATACTGTGCCATTTGTCACACTGGCATGAAGTCGGCTCGGAGATTTCCATTGTGCTCATGGGCAATCTTCCGAAGCTTTTTGAGTGAGACTCCTGCATGGACCAGCTCACTTGTGAATGATGGTATAAGTAGTGTATGGATATGTTGAATTAAGTCAGTAAGTTCATCTAGAAACCAATTGGGGCGATGGCAGACAAGCTCGAGCAGGTATTGTAGATCATTCGTGTTGAGCAGCTGTGGTCACCTGATATTGGGCTGATAAGAAAGCTACACTCCTTCACAACAGCACCAGTGTTATGGTAGAGCTTGTGGATGCAATAAAAACTGTGGCGGGAGAGTTTGAGGCAGTCAAGTATGTGACAATGTCTGGGAGGGGCATTCAAAGCCTTCATTGATGAATACTACTATGGATTGCAGCAAGCTTGAGGTTAGGCGAGATTTTGCAATTTGGCATGACAGTGTAGCAACAAGATGCAAAATATGACAAGTCCACCTTTGTTGTATATTATTTTCACAAGTTGTGACTCGTGAGTGCCATTTCTATGCAAAGTGCTGTAATTTATGGTGTGATAGACTGATAGTAGCTGCTGCACATGATTCTTGACTGGTACATTTCTATACTAGATTCCTTGTTGTCAAAATTGTGCCAGTGATTCTTTCCTTTTTATTGTTTACAAGTTTTCCTTCTGAAAACAACTTCAAGTTGTCCTGACATTCATGAATAGTCCATCTTAGTTATGCTATACATATACTGGTTATTGAATGAAATATCAAAGATATAGTATGTTTGACTTACTCATCCGGTTCTGAAGAACAACATTCAAGATCATCTCAATCTTGTCTTTCTCAGATGCTTTGCCATATTGACGGAATACTTCCTTCATGGCTAATTTCACCTTTGCAGATACATCTGATGTCTTGTACTTTTCAGCAGCAGATTTGAGTGGCTGAGGATCTTTTTGGTGGAAAAGATAGAAGGAGTGCTCCAAAAGAAGAATGATCACTAGAAAATGAAAAAAAAAAACAGTGCATTAGTTTAAGAGAATTTTCTGAAGAGAAAAAAAGAACATACCAACACTTTGTAGAAGAACTTGTTTCCAAGTACCACGAGCATGCTAGTATGATCTTCAATTCTATTGTGTTATTAAAACAGAGAGGGGATTTACCATATCATCAGTGTGCAGAAGTGAAGATTGACTCATAGGAATATTGCCAGTGGACTAAATGATGAAATGTTATACCTAGGAGGGAAGGAGATGAATCCACATACTGTCTTGTTGTGAATAACCTGGATCATTATCAAAGATGATGTCACAATATGGAAATTAAAATGATGAAAGAAATTCACCATCTGTGAATGACAATGAGATATGGTCACTTTACATGATGAACACTTACAGGCTACAATAAATATGATCAGATTGTAGGTCAGATATTTATGTTTTTCCAACAATAAAAATTTAAACTTACATCCTGGAGGTAATAAAATATTGTTTATAAAAGAGATTAAATTGATGATATGAAAGATCACTTACAGTCTGGAATATGTGCAGCCATTAGTGAATAAAACTGAAGATAAACAATATAGTACATACCTCCTATAGATATTTATAGCGGACCCGGCTGGACAAATAGATAAAAAAAGATAAAACGCACAAACAAGAATGATTTCGAAATCAAAACGAATTTGGACAAGAAAGGAAAACAGTTTGGATTTGGATTTGGACGAAAAAGGAAAACGCTTCGAGCCAAGCAGTTGTGGGAAAACATGACCAAAAATACGTGTCTGCAACCGCTCCACTTCCTGCGTCTACGATGCCCTCAAGGTCCGTCTCGACGAGCGCGTTGCACGCGACTTTGACACCAACGGATACGGAAATATGCGCAACGGACAATTTG
>JBBPOM010000552.1:0-22990 GCA_038091455.1 Leccinum uliginosum | reverse complement strand
GTGTTGAACAAGTTGATGACCGAGAGGTGTTCTCATCTGTTGCGAGTGAGCGAGTGCGTGAGCGAATATTGTAGTTTTAAGCAGAACGGGTACGAACCTCGAGCATCACACTCCACTGCTGGGCAGCCCACGTCATTCGTAGGTCGTTGATTGTGCCGAGTACTGGACAAGTTGACGACTGAGAGGCGTTGTAATCTGTTTGTGGACAAGTGTGGGGGTAAGCGCACATTGTGGTTCTGAGCAGGACGAGTATGAACCTTCAGCAGCACACTCCACTTCTAGCGTCGTCGATCGCGCCGAGGTGTTGGACAAGTTGAAGATTTAGAGGCGTCCTAATCTGTTTGCGGACGATCGCGTGCGTGAGCGAACATTGTAGTTCTGAGCAGAACGAGTACGAACCTTGAGTATCACACTCCACTTTTGGGCACCACATACAACTTTTCTTATGTTGTCAATCGTGCCGGAGTGTAGGACAAGTGAAAGACTGAGAGGCGTTCTCATCTGTTTGTGGACGAGTGTGTGCGTGAGCGAACATTGTGATTCTGAGCAGGACGGGTACGAACATTGAGCACCACAGTCGTCGAGCACACCAGGGTGAGGGACAAGTTTAAGCTGACCGAGACGTCTTCTAATCTGTTTGCGGACGATTGCGTGCGTGAGCGAATATTGTAGTTGTGAGCAAGACGTGTATGAACCTTGAGCATCAGACTCCACTTCTGGACACAAGACTCCACTTTTACGTCGTCAATTGCGCTGGGGTGTTGGACAAGTTGATCACCGAGAGCTGTTCTAATCTATTTGCGGGCAAGCACGTGCATGAGCGAACATCGCAATTCTCAGCAGGACGGGTATGAACCTTGAGCATCATACTGCACTTCTGGGCACTACACTCCATTTTTATATCGTCGATCGTACCGGAGTGTCGGACATGTTGACGACTGAGAGGCGCTCTCATTTGTTTGTGAACGAGCGTGTGCGTTAGCGAACATCGTAGTTGTGAGCAGGACGGGTACGAACCTTGAGCACCACACTCCACGTCTGGCGTCGTCGATCGCGCCCAGGTGTTCGACAAGTGGATAATTGAGCGGTGTTCTAATCTGTTTGCGGACGAGCGCGTGCGTGAGCGACCATTGTAGTTCTGAGCAGGACGGGTACGAACATTGAGCACCACTCTCCACTTCTTGCGTCGTCGATCACACCGGGGTGTTGGACAAGTTCATGACCGAGAGATGTACTAATCTGTTTGCGGACGATCGCGTGCGTGGGCGGACATTGTAGCTCTGAGCAGAGCGAGTACGAACCTTGAGTATCACATTCCACTTCCTCCGTAGTCGATCGCACCGGGGTGTTAGATAAGTTGATGACACGGATGCATTCTCATCTGTCCGTGGACGAGCGCGTGCGTGAGCGCATATTGTAGTTCTGAGCAGGACGGGTGTGAACCTTGAGCGCCACACTCCACTTCTCGCGTCGTCGATCGCGCCGGGGTGTTGGACAAGTTGACGACATAGAGCTGTTCAATTCGCTTTGCGGGCGAGCGCGTGCGTGAGCGAATATCGTAGTTGTGAGCAGGACGGGTACGAACAGGCACCACACTCCACTTCTTGATTCGTCGGGCACACCGGGGTGTTGGACAAGTTGATGATCAAGAGGTGTTGCAATCTCTTTGCGGAAGATCGCGCGCGTGAGCTAACATTGTATTTCTCAGCAGGACGGGTATGAACCTTGTGTATCACACCCCGCTTCTTCTGTCGTCGATCGCACCGGCATGTTGGACAACTTGACGACCGAGAGGTGTTGTAATCTGCTTGCGGACGATCGCGTGCGTAAGCGAACATTGTAGTTGGAAGCAGGACGGGTACGAACCCACAACCCCACGCTGCATTTCATACGTGGTAGATCGCGCCGAAGTGTTGGACAAGTTCAAGACTCAGAGGCGTTCACATCTGTTTGTGGACGAGTGTGTGCGTGAGCGAACATTGTGGTTCTGAGCAGGCCGGGTACGCACCTTGAGCAACACACTCCACTTCTTGAGTCGTTGATCGTGCCGGGGTGTTGACGACTGAGAGCTATTTTAATCGCTTTGCGGGCGAGCGCGTGCGTGAGCGAACATCGTAGTTGTGAGCAGAACGGGTACGAACATGCTCCACATTCCACTTCTTCCATAGTCGATCGCACCGGGGTGTTGGACATGTTGATAATTGAGCGGTATTCTAATCTGTTTGCGGACGAGCGCGTGCGTGAGCGAATATTGTAGTTCTGAGCAGCACGGGCACGAACATTCGGCACCACGCTGCATTTCTTGCCTCGTATATCGCGCCGAATTGTGTGACAAGTTGAAGACTCGGAGGCATTCTCATCTGTTTGTGGACGAGTGTGTGCGTGAGCGAACATTGTAGTTCTGAGCACGACGGGTACGAACCTTCAGCAGCACGCTCCACTTCTCCCGTCCTCGATCGCGCCGTGGTGTTGGACAAGTTGACGACTGAGAGCTGTTTCTAATCTGTTTGCGGACGAGCGCGTGCGTGAGCGAACATTGTAGTTCTGAGCGGACGGGTACGAACAGGCACCACACTCCACTTCTTTCGTCGTCGATCGCACCGGGGTGTTAGACAAGTTTATTACCAAGAGGCGTTCTCATCTGTTTGTGGACGAGCGTGTGCGTGAACGAACATTGTAATTGTTAGCAGGAAGAGTACGAACCTTGAGCACCACACTCCACTTCTTGAGTCGTCGAGAACACCGGGGTGTTAGGCAAGTTCAAGCTAACCGAGACGTGTTCTAATCTGATTGCGGACGATCGCGTGCGTGAGCGAACATTGCAGTTGTGAGCAGGACGAGTACGAACCTTGAGCATCACATTCCACTGCCGGGCACCACACTCCACTTCTTGCATCGTCGATCGCACCGGGGTGGCGGACAAGGTGACGACTGAGATGTGTGCTAATCTCTTTGCGGGCGAGCGCGTGCCTGAGCCAACATTGTACTGGTGAGCAGGACGGGTACGAACAGGCACCACACTCCACTTCTTGCGTCGTGGATCGCGCCGGGGTGTTGTGTAAGTTGACGATTGAGAGGTGTTGGAATTTGCTTGCGGGAAATCGTGTGCGTGAGCGCACATTGTAGTCCTGAGCAGGAAAGGTGCAAACCTTCATTACCACACCACTACTTGCGGCGTCGATCCCGCCGGTGTGTTGGACATGTTGAAGACTGAGCGGCGTTCTCATTTGTTTCTGGACCAGTATGTGCGTGAGCAAACGTTGTAGTTGTGAGCAGGACGGGTACGAACCTTGAGCGTGAGCGATCATTGTAGTTGTGAGCAGGACGGGTACGAACTTGAGCACCGCACACCACATCTTGCTTCGTCGATCGAGCCGGGGTGTTGGACAAGTTCAAGACTCAGAGGCGTTCTCATCTGTTTGTGGACGAGTGTGTGCGTGAGCGAAAATTGTACTTCTCAGCAGGACGGGTACGAAACTGGAGCAATACTATGTCACACTCCACTTCTCGGCACAACTGCACGTCACTTCTCGTGTCATCGATCCCACTGCAGTGCCATCGCGCGAGCACTACGAAGGAAAACTTTCAACGTCGTCAAAGCTCAGCGTTGAGTCGCTGAACCGGCGATCGCAGTGAATGTCTTGGGAATGTCTGTAGTTCGCAAGCCGCAGTAGTTCATCGGATCCGTACAGCACAGTGCTCCTCTCCGTACCTCCCCGCTAGCCTGAGCCCAGATCGAAGCCCGACAGGATCAAAACGCATGGGGTGCCAGATGTAGTAGTATTGTGCATCTAAGTTGGATTCTCCGAATCTAAGACTCAGATAGTAACACTGGGAAGCTCAACCTCCGAATTCGCATGAAATACGGCACGCAACAGTGACATTATCAAATATACATCTCGTCCATATCGGTGGATACATTCGAATCGTCATCGGATTCCTCGTCTCTCTCACTTTCTTCACCCTGAGACATTTCCCATTCGAGAGCTTCTCGATCTCCGAGCATGAAGCTGGGATCAAGGTCATCGAAACCATGGGGAGACAAATTCCGACCGCCCAGACGTTCATCTTCAGGCTCCACAACTTCCAAGTCGTCGTCTAGCCCGCTACATTCACCATTCTTCAAGATCTCCCAGTCCAAATCAGAAAGTAAGAAATTGTTATCCAGGTCGTCGAATCCACCGAGAGGAGCGTGTGAGATCCTGGCATCCCCAGGCATGTAGTCCGCCGGTGATGCTTCAGCGATAGCGTGAAAACGTTCCTCCGTTGACTCGATTGGACCTGTTGCACTGTCGCGAACATGGGAGTAGGTGTGGCCAACACCGAGGCCCCAATGGTATCGCATCAACATATCACGATCTACGAACCTTTGCAACGTGACATTAGTTAGGAACAAACGCGGACATTCATCATACCTGTTGACGTAGTAGTAGTTCCAATTATCAGATTCTTTTCTTGTACAGGAGATCGCTGGGTCATCCGGGTGCCGTTGTCCTTTTGCAAAAGCTGGAATAATATGACATCCTCGCAATACATCTGCAGGGTCAACGAAACCAAATGCACGGTCTTCGTTTGATGAAACAAATTGCAGCCTATCGAGCTGGACCCCATCCTGTCGGGGATCAGACGGCATCAGTTGAAACCACTGCACATGTAAGAAATTTAATCGACGGGGGTTATAGTCCTTGAGTCCCGGGCCGATGTACTGTACATTTGCATGGTAGATCCCGACGATTCGAGCGTAACGGAAGCGATGTAGAACCTCTATGGAGTCCGTGTCATCTGCGGATTTTCCTGCCAGCATCATTATATCACGTTTACTGCCGCTAGGGTTAAATGTGTCCTGGTCGCGGCGGACATCATACGTAGTAAAGTTGATGCGAATGATGCTGTGCCGGTAGATGCGATCACCTTTGAATATCACATGGTTGAGGTTGGCTGGCCATGCATTGTAGTTATTATCTAGTCCCGGAAGCACATGATCAGCAGTTGGTTCCGCGATATCCATATGGATTGACTGAATGCGAGGAAGCAGGTGAGACTTCAATTTCGAAATAAAGTGCTTTAAATTTGAATTCGTTTAGTCAAACCATCATTATTGAGTATTACATACATACCGTCATTGCTGGATTGCCTGCATTTCGGGCGACGAAACCATGGAGTTCGATCGGTTGATGTTGCGACTGTCCAATGTTATAACGACTGTCCAAGTTTTTCGGGACAGATTCTGGCAGACTGTTGCCATTCTGAGACTCATAAACTCGCCGTATCCTTGCTTGTCGTCGCTCGATCCGGGTCAGTTGACGAATGAAGTCCTTTTTGCTGGTGCGTGTATACCTCCCTTTCCCAACTCTGTGCTCTTGTTCACCCTGAAGCAAAGGTTACAACTTGATTGATATGCCTGAATAAAAATAGGAACACACTGATTGTGTCGAGTAGGAATCCGTTGTTCCATAGAGCCTGATGGAAGCCGTGTAATCACCGAGCGCATGAAGTTTGTAAGTACGAAGGTTGAGGGACTTTGATTTCCGTGATTGTACAGTGACAGCAGATCCCCCACCTTTGCGCTGAGATTGAGCGCGAACCTCCCTACGGTGGCGGCCCTCAGCCTCACGTTTGAGTTCTCTGGTGTTGAACGAAGGACAGGTATTGGCCTCGAAAGCGCGTATGGCATCTCCCAATTCCTGAGTGACAGTATCCATCACTTGGAGACTTTCGTCTGTGTGCATTCGCAATTTCGCCAGTCCATGCCAATGACACAGGAGGGCAAGAAGCTTCAACACAGCTGTATTGTGGGGTTCTGGTAGCAAGCCCTCGAATGCAGGGAGAGCGCACTTGTCGTAAGTAGATTTAGTAGTGTTGTACATAATGACCACTACAGCGCTACGCACCTGGAGAATGTCTTCAAAGTCACGTGCCGCAATCCTTCTCATCTCTGACACATTCTTCGAGAAACGTCGTATCGTATCTCGTCCAAACGTAGGAATTTGACGATATCTGTACACAATATGTAGATCAGTTAATGAGTACGAAAGCGGATCAGGGCAAAAAACCTTCCTTCGATCGAGCTCGCGCAAGATGTTGCCTTTCAAGCTCTCAAGCATGCGTAGAAGATGGATTAAGATAGCCTTCCAGACTCCGAGCTCGAATTCATGCAACATATCGACCACAAGCATAGCAAAGAGATTGAAACCAAACGCACAGAGCTTTTCTGAGAAGGCATTCTGCATTGGTAAGTACGAATAACCAAACTCCTGTCAGATCAGCGCCTACCATGGTGGGTACTAAAGACTCGTCTTTAAGAAGCGCTTGAACTTGTGAAGATGTAACAGCGTAGTTTCTTTCATAGATATACCTGCGTGCGTTGATGATTTTGTTTCGTCGATCATCGTCATCAACCCGGGCCAATGCTTGTCGTCGATGCATGTCCGGTTGGCTGCCGACGGCGGGGACACTTTCCATAGGGAGTGTGCAACGTGGGCACGGACACATTCCGAGGTTGCGTATGGATGCGATCAAGACCCTATTCAAACAAGTAAGTCAGTTAAATTTCAGCGAATACCTTGCACGAACTTTTCCGGATAATCGGCGGAATATGTGAATATGCGCGGATAGAACCGTCGCTTAAGGCCATCACAACACAAAATGACGATCCCATGTTGATATACCATCATGAATTCCTCATCAAGTAATATTTTCCATTGCTCGTGGAAGAGCTCTCGCTGGCAGTGGGTATGAAGCGCGTCATTGGCACCTCGATCACCTAAGTTTTCCGCTAGAAAATCCTTGAATTCGTCCGGTAGCTAGACAAAGAATCAGCAAATGCAGTGGAACAACTGAGCACTTACTGTCTGGAAATACGCCACATGAGAACAGAGATTGCTGGAAGGTTGACATCTTCGATACTTTGACTCGTTGCCAAAATAAACGTAAAGTGGCCAGAGCTTGGCATCACCAAAGGTTGTCAGATGGGTTGCATCAGACCAGAACATAAGTGCTGTGACGACCCGAGGAAGGTCACAGCCGGGCTCCGGAGGCAAGTCTTGAAGCGCTCGATTTGCCTCAAGAAATGCAGTTGATGTGAATAATTCACCGTGGATCCTTAGGTCGTGGTCCCGGTGAGGCGGGTGCCATCGTAGTTCATACGGTTCAAAATGAAAGAGCGATGCTTGGGTCGGATTCGTAACCTTTTCCTTGATGATCGAAACAATGGAGCGATGATAAAAACCGTCGATAGTATAGTCCTTCGGGCCCGGATCCTTCGACCGACCATGAAACGGTACTGAGACCGAAACGGAGGAGCATTTCCAACCATTGTCCTCTCTCAACCACTCCGGAGCATCACCATCAAACTCATTGTATCCAAGCTGCTCGTCTATGGAATTCCACGGAGTGTGTGCCACAACACCAGGAGAAAAGGTAGGATCTCCTACGATATCGAGTAGTTGCCTAAAATTCTCCTTCGATTTTTGCCTCCCTTGATTCCAATACCAATGCCCAAGGAGCATAGAAGTCTCGTTTGGATATGGGTGGTATGGATTATGAGGGGGGTCATGCAATGCCAAATCAACGCATGGCGAGTTCTCGACCGTATACGGATCATCCGGGTCGTGGCGAGGAGGAAAGCCAGTGTCGTATACGCGAAGCAACCCAAACTTGTTGGTTTGTGTTTTAAACAACCTGCGTGTCGAGGCGTAGAGGGAACGAGCGAGTTGCCCAACGGAACCAGATGAGACGTTTCGAGACGAGGACAGGGAATCATTTGCGCATTGTGCTGAACCTGCTTGCGAATAAGACAATACCTCAGGCGGTGGAAGCGGCGCCAGGTGTTCCGGAAGTATGTCTCGAAAGTGTAGCAATGGGCGTCGCAACTTTGGCTGTGCAGAGGGTACTTTGTCATAATTTGATGTCTGCTGCCGTGGTAAGGTTTTCTGGTTGTTGAAAGATAACTCGTTCACCAAAAAGAATGAGCAAGGGAGGATTTACTAACCTGTTGTGATTCAAACGAGGATGGGTTCCCGAGAGATCCAACGGTACCAAAGGCATTCAACAAAGGTTGGTTTGAGTCGGAGTGCTCCAAAGCCTGGCTCGGGCTGGCTGCCCTTCGACTATACCGGGCTCGCTTGGTACGAAAGACTTCTCTTGCCCTGGTAAGGGCTTCGGAAAGTCGTTTTCTACCTGTGTGACATTCCTTTTCGTGACGAGTGAATGCGCCCAAGACGGTGAAGGTTCTGCCACACACACATGTTCGTGTGAATGTCTGATCTCCACTCATTCCCCGACGAGTATAACTGTAGAACGAAAAAGCTGGTTGTCAGACCGACTCGAGTGTATTGGCAGAAGCAGTCCCGGAGTGAGTAAGAAGAAACAAAGAAACGAAGAAACAAAGAAACGAAGAAACGAAGAAACGAAGAAACGAAGAAACGAAGAAACGAAGAAACGGCACAACTAAATTGCCGAACGTTACGTAGTGCCTATGTGCTTACGAGTATACGAGAAGTCACATCGGGTAGGCCCGGATCAGGTGAAATCGAAATCGTAAAAGAACATATGGCATGATAAAAAGACATCTTACAGTGTTCGAGTTGTTGCACTACACTTGGTTACTGCGAGAAAATTAAATTAAAAAAAGAAAAGGATACTTGTGTAGTCACCTGCGCATGCACTCAATGTCTTACAGTTGCCACAGATTCTTTTTACAATCTCACAATTATTGGACAGTCCGCGTCAACAAGGCCTTGTCAAGACGCTTCCCCTGCGCTGGTAAACAACATTCCTTCCAGCTGATGCGAGACACCGCCGCAATGTACCGCTCGATTGCGTCCCCTTGGTCTTCGTCAACCATAGTGAACAAGTGCTGCAACAACACAATACCAAGCACTGAGGTATCCCTCACTCTGTCCATCTCCTTGGTAAGATGAACGAGTGCACTGACAAAGGATGCGAGACTACATCTTCGACGACGACCACGCCATCCTCTCATGAGCCCATTCACAACTTTGACATGCATATCATTGATGGTGTTAGGGACCGATGTCTGGCCTGAAGAGCTCAGAGTACTTTCGAGAGCCTCCAAGAGAGTCGTCATTCATAAATCTCCATCACACCGTGTGCCTTCTGTGCAGCACAAGTGTCCGGGGCATACATAGAAGCGAAAAGTTGCCTAAAAGAAAGTGGGCACAATGTCAAGTGTGCTATGAGAGATGTAGAGAAAGTCGGGTATGGCTGAACAGAATGGATCAAAAGACGCGTCGAACAGACCTGTAATACTAGTCAGGCAGTCCCGTTAGCACAATCTATACCGACGCACCATCTCCGATTTCCCAACTCTTTCTACCGTACGAGCTATGATCCCGGCAGCTTCATTCTCCTCGACCCGCAGCCGCTTCGTGACCAATTTAATGCATAGTCGAGATAACTGGGATGCAAGGAGAATTTTTGCGACCTCATTGGCATTCAGAGTGCCTTGAGCCACGGCGAAGCTGCTGATCGTCTATCGAGGTCTGCATCCAACAGGGACCAGAAGGGAGCAAGGAACTGCGACTCTGCGAGATGGGATGGCAAGTTGTCCTTGTTGATCGCCCTCTTTATCGGCCACTGGAAAGGCGCCTGGGAGGGTGGTAGGGAGGATCTAAAACGGACCCGCGTCCAAGCAATGTTCGGTATGTGCAAAAAAAACATACCGATCTAGGCACCCCAGCCAACACGACCGATTGGTTTCGACCCATGACTGAACGCAGAACAGCCGTGCTTAAGATCTGAATCAGGGGTTCAGGTAATGTGCACGGAACATGTGTAAGTTGAGAGTGTGTGCATGAGGTGAGCGGGAAAGGTATTTAACGCTAATGAAGAAAAATCAGACCTTTAAACACTCGGATCATCCTTGTCGTTTGCACCCCGGGTGTGCCCAAAGTTGGTGTTACGATGTTTTCCCTGCTGATAGAGGACATGAGCACGACCACCAGTATACTTCTAAGGTCATCAAACATACCGAAAACTGGAAAGGAAAGCAGACAGCGAATTGGGCGGTATCGACCTACGTACGAGTACCGGCGTTATCTCCTATGCGCAATGGACCTGCCGCAGTACAGACGTGTGATCAAGGGAGCGCGCATTTCCTTTCCTCGGTCACTGCAACATCTTATATGGTGTCGGTAAGGCGTAAACCGCTTTGCGCAGGTGCGACGTGTGGTCCCGGGAATGGAGATGCATGCAGGTGTGGAGGACGATTATAACTGTGGGCAGGTGGGCATGCGCGTGCGCATCGCAAGCAAAGGCAGTGGCGAGCGATGGCGGGGACGAGCCATAGAGACGTGAGCGTTCCGGTATACTCGAGCTCGACAATGTTTGAGGGGCTCCACAGTCTTGTGTTTGCTCGTTGCACTGGGCGCAGTTGCACTCGCCAACAACGCTTCGGAAAGTGGATCTGTTTTGCGTGAGCCTCAAACACCGACAACGCCCGCTCGGAATTCACGTACTAGAAAACTCAACTCGGTAGATCTGGTGTTTGGAGGAGAAGATGCGGCACTTGCGGTAGTGGACAGCGCCTGACATCGGCGAGGTCAACTACATTTCCAGCTGAATGCGACGCGTTCGTCATAAAGAGGGTAAGCAGATTCTCAGTGATCGAGGATCGTAGGATGGACGACGAAAAAAGTATGCACCTCTCTTGAAGCTTGATGTTATCAGGGACGTACGTCTCCGCCTTGCGGTACAGTTCGAGCGCCTTCTGCAAATCACCCCTGTGTACGCCAGTTCAGCGAAGCAAAAAGTGGGAGAGGTCGGACGCACTTTTCGGAATGGGCGCATGCGAGGGCGACGTACGACTGCCCAGTCTTCTTTCGAGACGTCGGCGACAACATTGCATCCAGAAGGAAAACAACGGGTTGAGGAACGAGGACAGCGAAGCGCTGCCACTGACTTTGGCGTTTACTAAACGAAGTCAAAGATGGACGGACCGTCGGATTCCATCGTAGGAAAGCATTCATCGGCAGGATTGCCGCCCATCCGCGGCTTGGCACGCGAAAGTCCACCACGATTGCCATGTAGCTTGGACTTGTTCTACGTTTGCTGGCGCCTTACACCCCAGGAAGTCCAACTTTGGTAGACAGGAGCCTCTGGCTCGGAGGAACTAAAGAATTGTTGCAGGGATGTAGCTCGCGCTTTGGCTTCGACTTGCTCACGGAGGCGAACGAGATTCCTCGGACTCGGACTCATCGGAGTCGCAGACGCGCCCTCGCGACGAGGAAGATGTTTGACCTTCGTCTTGGCATGAGGCCGCCTTGACTTCCCCCGCGATTCAGAAATTCTCGAGCCGCCGCCGCTTTTTTTTTTTGGAGGTACGTCGAGCGGTGTACAGATTTGCCCTCTCCGAGTTCATTGCCCGTCTCCTTGGTTTTCGCTTTCGGCAGTGCACTCTCCCCTTCGTCGGACACGACCGACGCAAACGAGTCACCTCTCATTTTTGAAGGTGCCCGATCTCTGCCTGTAAAAATAACCAACGCAAAAAATTAGTAACTCGTGATGCAACCCGTACACATAAAGGAGAACTTGGCTTACCACATACAAAACATCATCACTCTGATGACGTTCATAGCCCGATGAGACGAAAAATCACAGCCTATGTTCGAAATTGAAGTAGGCATGTCCGATTCTGCAGATCAGTCTGGGTACGCCCCCCCCCCCGGCAAGCTTCTCCTCCTCATCCTCCGTCGAAAGCGGCAGAAGCAGCACCTCCGCCATTGTTGTTTTCCGTTTCTTGTGTGTGGCTGGGACAGCTCGCCTTGTCCCCCCGGAAATCCACCACCGTTCTGCGCCATAATCGTAGTCGTTGTTGCTGCAGGTCTCTCGAAGGAAGGATGTTTCTCGGCCAGGGACTCGGATTTGACGGCGAGAGCGGTTGCTCTACCGAGTCCAAACGCAAACCTCAACGATACATCTTCTTCTTCCCAGTTCCGGTGGCAGACCTCGAACCTGACCCGGAGGTGAGCTTGGATGTTGAACCAGATCGACGGGGGCTTATGCGCCGACTCACCGCGTTCTTGTCATTTCCCTTCTCCAGCCTCGAGTCGCATTTTCTTTCCCTTTCCCTTTCCCTTCTGCATCGCCATCCGAGCCACCACAAGACCGCCCGTGCAGTCGCGTTTCGTGAACCAAGACTGCGCCTATGGTTTTCCTGTCGCCGGGTCGATTCCTTCTCACTTGAACTTGCCGCGCTCCCCAGTGATCATCACCACCGTCCAGAGCACCTCTTTGTCGTCCGACTGTGTGCGTTCGGACAGCATGTCGTCCGGATCTGATTCGTCAGATCATGCGCTTGGGAAAACCTGGCCGAGATCGTGGATAGGAAGGTTGAAGTTGCAGCTCGCTCGAGCTAGTACAGGGATTCCCCGAAGGTGTTTGGGCACCGCTGGCACCTCAAATTACTACGATGAACATGGAGTGCAACATGGGTAGTAGTAGGAAATCGAACGAACAGATGTAGGATAACGAACGAGTGTGAACGCGAGTGGGATATTACATAATACGTGTTAGTCTGGCCGGCGTCCAAAAGAGGAAATGCGGAGGCGAAGCATTCGTGTTACTTTACTAGTGTCGCCCTCGGCGACAGATACCTTGTTGGCTGAGAAGAAGATGCTACATGCGCTTCGCGGCAATGCCCACTACGTTTACTGTACATCGTAGCGATGCTTGTGTGCAAATTCGCGACCGCTTTCTTGTATCGGAACGTTCACAAAACAGAGAGTGAAAACACAGAGACGATGATTGGATTCCTCCCGAAAAATCAAGACGTATCGTTCCACGCTCATGATGAAGGAGTAACCGAGGCGACAACTAAACCATGTTGAATAGGGGTGCGCGAAGGACGACTCGGAACCAAGCGAGTGACCCCGCCAGACCCGTACGTCCTAATCAGGATTGGATTCTATCTGCACGACAAACCCAAACAACCGTTGTTGATAATCTGCAGACGAAGAAGAAATGCTTTATGACCTTGCATCCCAGCAAGGTAACAGTAAGCCGTGAATGTTGCGTAGATGATGAAAATGATGATAGTCCTTTGTGTTCTCGAGTTTCCAATAAAAGCCCTGCCCTCTCAGTCAGAATCAGTGCGGACTCGGATGCATGGAGATCTTGGGGGCCAATTTTTTGGGTGACGTGGGTACCCACGACTCGGAGGCGACCTCCGCTTTACGTGCTGAACATCATCCGCAGAGTCGACCGCCGTCTCCTCGTCCTCCGAGTCATCGGTTGAGCAGAATAAATGAATCTGATCTCTCCCTTCGGTATCCTTGACACCGCTACACATGAGATTATCCAGCGTCGACTTGTCATCGTCGCTCGCAGCCCCCCCACTGTATTTCTCGGCGATATCGAACTCGGGATCACGATTTCCTTGTCTTTGTGTGCGTCGACATCAAAATCTACCCAACAAAACTCAGAAAAATAAATCAATGCAAAAAAGGTTATATCAACTCGCCTTTCGATCGACACCGGTCCTCGAACTGAACCTGCTAGTCTCAGTGACCCCCCTATTCTTCCTCGGATCGACCGCGCCAACAACAACGTCTTACGTCTCCACAAGCGCAACCAGGTTTGGCGGAACCGTCAAAATCGCAGTATGTTATGCCGATATCTCTGCTGCTCAACAGCATCCGTCATGGAATCCAACAACTGAACACTGTCTGAAAGCAAGGATAAGCAGAGACATCAAGGAAACTGCGAGTGTAAACCATACCCTCCTCTGCCAGGAAATCCACGTCGTTAACCGGTTTTGTCATAAGATCCCGAAACGAGTCGCCTGTCTGAGATGCATGGCACCTTAAACAAAACGCAAACCGCATTCTTGATGGCTACGGTACTTCCCTTTAGGAACAACATTGTGTTCAAATTGGTATGTCTATTCAAAAGCCTGACTCTCTGCGGCAAGGCATTTGCGAAATTGGATTCACGATGGTGTAGCGAGTGATACAACGGGAACCCTTTAGGTGATATCGGGTGCCCTGATCGGCACGGAATTTTGCCGTCAGTTGTAGACAATGTCAATGCGCCACAAGACAGGTCGTTTAACCTGGAAGAATATTTGCGTCAGTATCCTAGGCCTCCAGGACAGGTCCAGTCAACGGTGCCACCGAACCAGAAACGTTTTGATTTATCACTCACCAAGCCAACCTTGACGACCTCCTTCATGCTCAATTCCCGGAGAATCCATAGTGACAACTCCCGCGCCATGGTGTCGACTTGAGGCATTATTATTTGAAGAGTAATATCTCCTGGTAATAAAGCTACTGGAAGTAACATTCACTCGCAATCTAGTATCAAACATTGGTCAACGCAGTGGGTGACGGACAACGGGAAAAATGATAATGAAGGAGGATTGCAATGATTTGGCTCGTGGCCAGAGATATGTACAACACGTGGAAGGCAAGATATAAAAAGAGACTCGCGGCTGCATTCTTGCCTCCCTCTTCGACCCCCTAACAGCATCTTCACTTCCTTTTCATCGGACCCTCCCATCACCCCTCAGTGCACTCGTCAATCATACCCCGTCTTCCTCCTCCTTCGAATGCTCTGCGGACATACCACAGTACTGATTGGCCTCTCGATCTCCACATACGCAAATCTCACCACCATCGATTGCGACCTGATATTTTATATTTATTATCCCTTGATGAATGGACAATTCAGCTTGGAGCACGTACGCTTGGGCTGCTCTGCTTGCTTGTGCGCGTTCAAGAAGGCGTTTGTAGAACGTGAGACGGGTAAGATGGATCTTCCGCAGACTATCCAAGGTCCCTTCAAACTATTTTGGGTGTTGTGAGTGATCAGACACAACACGACATATCGAACGTCAGCGGGATAAGGAAATGAACGCCGGTGACTGCGAACACGGGGAACGATACATGATGTCCCACCCAGTCGATATCTTATCGATCCATGAACATGGACGTAAGAATACAGCACTAATGTAATCATCAGAGCAATCGCATACAACATGAAAAATGGTGCCCACAGAAAATGAAGTCGGACATACCTCCACATTCCCAGTGTCCTTCTGGCATCGGTTATTATGATGTCGTCCCGTCCCGATCATCACAAGGATAGTCGCTATGCGCGTTCATCATGCTTGAAGTACCATTGACCTAACGATATGGACCGTGCTTAGCCAACCTCTCCCGAGTATTGCTGGACCATGAGAGACATAGCTGGGTCACCTTTCCCTGGGTTCCGTGGGCCGAAAGCTTTCCTGGGGTCCTTGGACGTTGATGCGCACAGGGGTAACCTGTTTAACGTCGGAGGCACCGTTGGAAACGCCAGTGCTCATAGCGCGAAAACACGAAGGGAGTCTCTCCCCAGCCTATGATCGAGAGCGACTTGTGCATTCTTGTAGTGGGACTCGAGGGAGAAAATGTAACGGGATGAACGGGCGGAGAGAAACCGGTCGAAAGAGAATTCGAGTAGGACTGAGAGTCGGATGGCACATGTGTTCGTGTGCCCTGGGAGGGAGGAGCAGGGGTCTTCGACGTGACTCGGGTACGCGAAGGCATCGCCTGCACGCCCCCCGGCCTTTGATTCGTTGATACAGGGGAGGACGAGGTGTGCGGAAACGCGCTTGGTAGTCCGATCAAGGAAATGTTCGCATGTAGTCATTGGTGAGCCAGCGTGACCAAAGTTTCCATCATGGCACACGTTGACTTTGAGGATATTGCTTTCTCCAACAGGACACGCTGTCACCACACTGTCACAGTGTTTCACTTGACTCTCTGTCCCTTTGGGAATGAACTTTGTGGGTATCCCTGCCAGCATGTTATACTTGAACTTGCAGGTCGGCTTGGGGATGGATCAACTGGGGGAATATCTTCGTCAAAGCCCATCCACGGCCATGGTCCGGACGGAGGCGCATGTCGGTAGCTGTGATTCCAGACATCACGAAGTGGTCGGGTATCAGGAAAAATGAACCAGGTTGTGGTTCGGCGTTCGAAGACTTACATTGGGGTAGGTGTTCTGTCCAGCAAACCGAATTGTCGTTGAATACGGGCATTTAACACGTCCTCTAGTTCCTTCCGTTGAAGTGCTGGGTGGTGGCGACCTGCTGCAGACAAGGGTGAAGTGGGGGTCAGCTTGCTTCGTGACGGGAACTGAAATACGGTGAGTCGATTTTGAAGCCGCGCCTGACATGACACCTTTGTTCGCTTCAGATGGAGGTGAACGGGCGGAGCTGGCGAGCGGCCGTTGGTGGTTGCAGAAACCGTGGAGGTGGTGCCAGTGGCGACGAGCGTTGGACGTAACTCGTGGTGGAGGCACTCCTGGAACCTCCAGTGTTTCGGCAGAATCAGAGAGCATGTAGTACCAAGCATGTCAGTGGGCTCCGAGTCGATCACCGGTTAACACCAATGACTGCGTGCAATATAACTGTGTATCTTGACGGGTACTATCTAGTAATAGATAGCACCACTGCTCGCCCCGCGAGAAAGTGGGCACAGTGCAAACAAACACCACGTGTCGGACTGTCATCATGGGCTGTTGGTGTCCGAATTCCTCTTTGACTTTTCTAGCCGTTACAGTAAACCCTGAGGATCAAGCAGTCGGTGGGGAACAATGGGGAAGCCATTGGGGAACTTCAAGTTGGACTCTATATCTCGGCTAGCCGGAGAACCCCACCGATTTGAGCGCAGTTTTAGGATGGGTGTGAGACGTTGCCGAGGAATAGGGAGGTTATTGGCTGTGTGAGAGTTTCTTCGCGCATTCGCTTGGCGGCGAGTACAAGGACAGGTTGATGCCTCTTTTGAGGAGTCGTCTCCCGACCGCGGCACCTCGTCGTAGCGTGGAAGAGATGTCCATTCAGACGTGCAGTGGCACTGCAAGCAATGGTAAATGAATACGGGTAATGCCAAACATGTTGAAGGTGACTGCGGACTTACCGACAGGATTTGTATGGGTGCTTGTATCACAATTTCTTCTTCACCGCTCCTTCCTCCTTTTCCACCCGCAATATTATCTTGAGTGTATGATCAACCATGACATTGCTCCGCTTGTTTCGGTTCAACGAACGCAGAATGGAACAGGGATCGGGTAGTGCCAATTCATGGCGAATCGTCCACGGTCCCAGTCTTGTGAAGGAAGATGCCACTTCGCTTTCGTCCTCTCCAGGTCCCAAAAATCGATTCCGATTGTTGTGCCCGACGTCCAACAGAGTAGCGCGTCGTATGGCATCCGACTGAACTCGTGATCCGGCTTGTGTATAATACTCCGTTCGCTCTTAGAAATCACGGATATCAGCCAAGCTCACCCTGTTCTGTGAGTTTACCGTCAAGGTGCACCATTATGCTATGCATTTTGAATTTCGTTGAGGGCGTGATCGTGAGTTGAAACGGCACTTTCCCGCCAACAGGGATATCGCGCCCCACGGCCTGCACACGGTATTGGAACTGGCCGTCCCATTCTCGCTCCAAATCGAGGCCCTCTACCCGCTGTGTATCATCACCCCTTGGCATGGAGACAACGATGACCTCCATTCTGCAGCCAAATTCGACTTGAAAGCACTGGGGCGCTTAACCTCAGCTTTGACTTTCCAAGTGAGTGATTCACGATCAGCCTTGGCCGTAGGCGGCGAGTCATTTGGGATCGTGAAGAATATCGGATAGGTGTGCGTTCCTGTACTACAAATTGGATCAAGTCATGAGGTAGGGTATGCCAGAGACGGACCTTCAGGAAACAGGGCCCAACCGTCACCGGCATTGTCCACACCATCAGCCAAAGAAGGCTCTGCGCCTCCGATCTCAGTCAGAGCATGTCTCGCACCATGGGTGCTGACTGGGGCTTTGCCCTTCCCCTTCATTAATGATCGTCCGC
Source organism: Leccinum uliginosum (assembly GCA_038091455.1). NCBI lineage: Eukaryota > Fungi > Basidiomycota > Agaricomycetes > Boletales > Boletaceae > Leccinum > Leccinum uliginosum. The sequence continues at coordinate 5,137 of JBBPOM010000552.1, read as the reverse complement.
GTTCCTCCTGTTCATCTGACCGACGTCTAGATTCGGCTCGAGGTGACCGAGATCGAACACGGTCCTTCACCACGTCAAAGACGTGGACAACCTTTCCAAACGAAAAGCGCGAATGAGATCTGCCCCGGCGGCTGTGATCTGAGCTGCGGGATGAAGAATTCGTAGCAATACGGGATAACCCATGATACTCGACATCGTGAGGACCTATTGCAGAGGTGTCGGAGCTTTCACTGCCGTCTTCTGGGATCTCTTAAATGCTTGACGTGCGCGATATTCCGACCCCGCATATGCTGGATGACGACGAGTCATAATGAACGTCCGGGGTCAAGTCGGTTTGGGATAGAATGTAAGAACCTAAGGTACTTGTTCAGAACTATTCACGATCGAACTAATAAATAAAACACCTACTCTGCGATTCCGAAATTCGTGAACTGGAAGCGATAGATGGAGACCTGCCTACGGGAGATAAAGGCTTGAGGAAGGAATGCCGATCGGTTGGACCAGGATATGGTGGGCAGCGTCAAATGAAATTTTATCCAGTCGAGGATTTCTATCGATGACCCTAGAGCTCGTGGAGCGAGGGTCCAGACTGACACTGCGCTTATTGCCGAATCCGTTGAGTAGGTGTGCACCGTACTCGGTTTGATCAAGAGATTGATAATATAATAGATATATTGCTTGACCATTTTTTTGGACCAAAATTTCGGTATGCTTCACGTTGAGGGACACAGGGCAAAGTTACATTGAGATCATCGAAGGCAATCAATCGAACACACGTGGAACTTACCTGTCCAAGCCACCACCCCTCCCCGTTCCTCTTATATCAGCGAGGCACGTTGAGGCTACGTCATCCAAGATCCCATCCGTTTAGTACCTGTAGTGCGCGGCTTTGTATGGGCCCTGAACGGAGAAGTCAAGGTACTTGGATTGCTCCACGTGCAACCTCCTCAACCAGTTCCTTCGGTAGGATGTGCACTCCGACAGTAAACTTGCCAGAGTTCGTCCACAGCGTAATCTGAGCCAACACTTGGTTAGCGAACGAGCAAGAGTCATCACGAACGACGAGTGCCCAGTAGCACATCTATAAATGTCATGTAAGCGCCAGACACCTCCGGACTCTGCCAGCAACCTACCCCGAGTTGATCAGACGAGCTGAGGTCATCGTGAAGCGATCCACCTGAGGCTTGACGTCCACGGCATTCTTTGCGTTCGCCTTGAGCCATGCAACATCGATTTCAACATCGAAGTGATTAATGCTACAAGAGTCTCAGTAATTTGTCGACGTTGGTAACATGAAACCACATACTTGCTGACGATAGCATCATCAGGCATCGCTAAAAAGTGCTTCGAGGTCACGGAAATGTTGGAACGAAGAGCAACCCCCTCTGTTGTAGTGACTTCCCAACTAACATCGCAACCTGCAGAGGGTTGATGGGATCGATCTCCGTAATCAACACACGAGCACCGTAGGAGCGAAGCGATTCGAAACACTGTGGCAACCAATCAGAACCAGTACCTTGCATGATACGGCGAGAAACACCTACACCCTTGCCAACGTCACCAAAGCCGGCAACGACAGCAACTTTGCCAACTAGCATGACATTCGTGGCCCACTTGATGCCATCGATGAGAGATTCGCGACACCCGCGTAGTAATTGTCGAACTTTGATTTCGTGACGGAGTCATTGACGTTGATAATGGGGACCTTGAGCCTGCCCTCACGGAAAGCTTTGTAAAGATGATGGACACTGGTGGTAGTCTCCTCGAAAAGACCTCGAATGTCTGCGTAGTAGTTGGTCAGTCCTGTTGGCTAAACCAGGTCGTGGAGATACTTGCCTTTCACATCAGGGGATTTTTATTGAAATGATAATTCTTGAAATGCCTTTATCTATTATACAAAACCCTCTGATATACATCATAATGATATACACATTGATAACACCATATAATTTCTGGGAGTGTTGACAGGATTGATCAAGAATATCACAAATTTAAATATTACAGTTGAGACCATTAATCAACAATTTTATAAACTGTCACCAACTGGCGAATGAATCATACACACATGCACCAAATACAAGCATGACATCAGTTATCATCATATTGCTAAAGAACGATACATAACATACAAAATATTAATATTGTCAGTTGTCATCACATGGCTAATGAATGATACAAGTATACACAGATTATAAGCCTTGTCAATTGCAATCACAGTGCTGGTGAATGATACATTTATATACAAAATGTCAATGTTGCCAACTGTTGTTATATGGTTGGAAAATGATACATATATATATATAATACAAATACGATCTGTTGTTGTCACATAGCCAAAGAAGTATCTATTACATATGAAAGGTAGGTCTTATCAACTGTCATCATATAGCTAACAAATGATACATAACATACAGGATATTAATATTGTCAGTTGTCATCACATGGCTAATGAATGGTACATGTACACACAGATTATAAGCCTTGTCAATTGTAATCACAGTGCTGGTGAATGATACACACATACACACAATATACACATTATATATTGTAGTCATATGGCTGGAGAATGATTAGTCATATCTACAAGACTGGTTTTATTAGATCTTATCTATATGGATTATGAAGGATACATATGTATACAGAATGTAAGTATTGTCAACTGTTGTCATATTATTGGAGAATGATACATACACATACATAATACAAATATTATCTGCTGTTGCCACATGGCCAAAGAATGATCTATTACACATGGAAGGTAGGTCTTGTCAGCTGTTATCATATGGCCAACAAATGATACAGAGACATACAGAATATAAGCATTGACTGTTGTTGTCACACAGCCAATGAAAGATCTATTGCATATACATGGTAGGTCTTTATCATATAGCTAAATAATGACATGTACATTATCAGCTGTTATTATGTGTCTGATGAATGTTCTATTGCATATAAAAGGTAGATTTTGTCAGACTCATCACCATATAACACACAAGAATATATGTATTATCAGATATTATCAGAGCTCTGGTTATGATTTATTATATCTATGAGATGGGGTTTATCATCTTTGCCATGTATGTCAGTATGTGACTGACGACCAGATCTCTATTTAAGACAAATTTTGACATACACATCAACATTCGATCAACTTGCCATGAGATAGCCTTATTTGATAAATCCCGCAACCACAGTGAAAAAATAACACTGAAAGCGGACATCACAAAAATTTGTATTCATTGAATGTATGATGTATTAATACAATACTCTAAAGTAGGCATTTGTCAATCAGCACCACCGGCATGCTGCATGGCAGCTTTCATTGTTGCTCTCCTGCGCCGGATAGTTGCTAGTGCACTATTCTCGGACGGTAACCGAGAGCTTTCAGTATTGGTTGGAAAAATCTGCCTGCACAGTAATTAGCACGAGCATTGCTATATCATGATATCCGTACCTATTCCACCACTGTAGAAGTTGAAGGGCTTCATCCTTCTCATCTGGGTCATCCAGAAGTTCGAGGATACTGTTATAAAATCTTTCCGAGTCCGTCAGAAGGTCAGTGCGTGAAAAAACTTGCGCAGACATCAAGGCAAAGCGGGCCTGTAAAAAAAGACGCGCGCACAACTTATAGGCGAAATGTTGAAGACACAACTTGAACGCAAAGCTCACCTGGGTCGCGACATAGGCGATTGAGGCTTTCGTTACAGCGCTCATCCCGTGGATACGAGCGTTGCAAGAACGCGTTGCTCTCGGCTCCTCTATTTCGACAGAGCTTGGGGACGTGAATATATACTTATAGGCCTGCGCGCACGGTACGCCGCACACGATCCGTCAGTAAGCTGGTAAAATTTACCGAAACAGACGTACCGAAACCAGAATGCCACCACGCAGTAAGCCGTTCCAAGGATCTTCGGAGTCGTATGTGTAGTTTGCATATAAAAATATGGGCCACTGATCTCCCGCTACTCGGAGCTGCCCGTTTCTCAACTTCTCCTTGACCCTGAAACACTTTAGATTAAGAACCGATTGATGAGATTGATTACATACTCTGCATTCGACCAATCATAACCGGCCGGGCAGAGTAATGCGCCGGTGCGTTCGTGATGAAACCCTCGAACTGACTTCGAATTACGCGGGATATGGGGTGTGAGTGTCTGACCTTTCGGAGTGATCCAGTCAATAATAGCACACTTCACCCCCTTCGTATCATCGGCCCTGGCGCCGTTGGCGCCTTTTTGGATCTGGGGAGATAATCAGCAATAGATCACACTACGTAGAGTGTGACTTACCAACTCGGCCATAACACTAACTTCTTCCTCATCAGACGACAAGAGACGAGCTTGCAGTGATGGAACCACTTTGAGCAGCTCAGAAAACACAGCGAACTCTGCTCTTTCACTGCAGAGGATGTTCAGAAATGAACTTGATCGAATACGATAATACGAACGGTTCCGAAAATGTCTCTAAAGTTCGATCCTCTAGTTCAGCGGTCATAACCAGGCCGTTGGTGAGCAACGTCCGCACGCTGCAGAAAGCATGGATCGCACGGCCGAAGTGTCGGCCGTGATGGACCAAAGGGTCCTGGGTGGTTCTGCAATACAATGAGTAATGACCATGTAGTGGTCCGTGAGACGTACGGCCGTTTCCTCGGGCCCGTTTGCAGAGCATTCGATCGTGAACGCTTCTGTCCAGTGGTCGAAGGGTCCGAGGGAAGAGGAGCAGAGTTGGACATTAGACAATCCGAATGATCGACAAAGAGATGATTGGGGGCAAGCAGAAGCTGAAGTTCAGTGATTCGAGCAGTGATCTTAAATACCTTGGTCGCTTAGCACAGCGTGACATTGAGAGGGTTCGGCTAGAATAACGCACTGCTGCAATATTTGTATTTGTCACGCCGGTCACTACTGCTTGGTGCTTACCAAATGTCACACGAAAGCACAAACAAGAGTATCGGCTTCCAGTCAGTCTTGGTACCAGGTAGCTTCAAGACGATTCCGTCCACATTGATATGTAAATCAGGCCTAAAGTGGGCAGCGAGATTGTCATTACAGTTACAAAAATAGTGAAACACATTGTTCCTTTCCCTCGGTGTACCTTCGTTGAGCTGAGGGACCCGAAAGACTCTGTCATGATCAGG